>CM022950.1:19040992-19226075 GCA_012931725.1 Litsea cubeba
AACTTCTTCAGAAATGAGAGATGGAGCTCCTTCCAACTCGAAATCAACTTCTCTGGAAGGGCGCAGAACCACTTCAGAGGGAGGTCACCCAAACTGGAGGAGAAGATCTTGCAGTTGAGGTGGCCCTCATTTCCCCAGATGGACATCTTCTGGGAGAAGTGACGGAGGTGAGCGGATGGATCAGACAGTCCGTCGTAGGGGACGAACCGTAGGACGGAGAACCTTTTGGGCAAGGGGTGCACTCGATGTCCCTCGTGAAGGGCGAGGCCCCTAGATCAGTGTGGCCACAGATCTGCTTCTGGTCCCGCACATCCAGGTTGTGTTGAAGAGCCAACCTGACGCGCTTGTCAAATCGCTCCTGCTCGTCGTCCTTTTCTGGAGTCTGGGCTCTTGACTTTCGCTTGGAGTGGTTCGGGCTGTGATGGTTATGGTTTCGGCCATCGCGGCTACGATGACTTCGGCTGTTGCTCGAGCCTTCGTCATGGATCTGGCTCCGCTTGTGGTCCAGATGGTTTCTGAGATCTTCGCGAGGAGGCTGGGCTGCCCTGCTGGGGGCGTCCCTCTTCTTTCCCTGAGGATCAGAGACCTGCCTCAACGAGGCAGTTTGCGCTGCTCTTAGCTGCTGCTGGAGCTCGCAGATTAACCGCTCCTGCTTCTGGAGGAGAGCATTTTGAGCTGCGACATCTCCTCCAGCGGTAGGAGGTTGAACTCGACGCGTTTCTTCCACGGCAACGGCTTTATCTTTGCGAGGACGCTCGTGCCGACGCTCGTCGCGTCGGGGTGGCGTAACTTCGTCTGCTGAGAACGAGGCCTCGAGTCCTTCTTGGAGGGGGACCTCGACGTAAAGCTGCGAGCCTAAGCGGCCCTTGCCTGCAGATGTGCCATGCACCGTTCGGGAATGCCCTTGAGGAGGGGCGTCTGCCGATGGTGCTGGCTACTCGAGTGCTGCTCTCGAGGATTCTCCGCCTTTCCTAGCTTTCGGAGGCATGGCTTCTGGGAGATTGAGGTTGATGAGGTTGGGAAGGTTGGGATATTACTTCCCCACAGACGGCGCCAATTGTAGGTGCAGAAAATAATGACCCACAATAACTGGGGAGCCTTAGAGGACTTATCCAAACTGGTGATGACTGGATACCGTCCGAAAGCCTGAAAGAAAAGAGCAAACGGTCAGAGGACCCTGGCCTGGGCGGCGCAAGGCTCTCCGATGCCAAAGTCAGTGAGTGAACTGGAACAATGGAAGGAGAGGAAGAAGAGAGGTAGAGTAACAGCTCTGTGGGTTGAATTGTGCGTACCTTGCATGTGGTATGAAGCTCTATTTATAGAGGTTTGGGTCGTATCTTTGGAGGATATCTTGGTGTGGGTCCCATGATTCGACTGGGAAGTCATGATCAGCCCACAAAGTAATAAATGCGGTCCAATTCAGCCCACTCTGCATTTAATGCCAGTCGGATTAAATGCGCGTTTTGTTGGGCCAGATTGTGTTGGGCGCCTTTGACGGTTGGGGTACCATCGGATCCGCCCTCGGGCCTTGCCATGATGTGGCTTCAGCCGCTGGATGCCGCCCTGTCAGTGATCTGGCGAAGATTGTGGACGGCTGAATGTCGCATCTGTCTCACTAGCTCGCGCCCCTATTCCTCCACGTGCCTGATGACATGGGGGATGAGGGGTGCGAGTGGAGGTTCTTTCGTGCTTCGGCTTTCGTCCCGGCTCCTTCAGCCGAGGTGGAGTTCTCAGCCGAGATGGGCACATGGGGTGGCCGAGCTCGGCACTAGCGGCCTGGAGCTGTTTGACTTCGGCTGAGGCCTCTGCCCTGTTAGCCGAGGTGAGTTTGGTGCCACGTGGATGGCACGCGGATGGCACGTGAGAGTGCTTAGTCTTATCTGATGGCTGTGATTAGAGTAATCCTGGAGTTCCGGAAATCTCCCCACACAAAATCTATAAAATCCATTTTCAATATTTTTGAAATCATAAGAATCATTCAATGGGCACATCACATATTGATATATTTTCTATATTAATAATAAAATGCATTCAAGATAAAATTTATAAGTAAACCAAAACTTGGTTTTTAGAAAAGAATAGATTTTTAAAACAAAAGATTTCTTTTTTAATCAATGTTTTTTTTTTTCTGAAGGGAGAATATTAAGATCAACCACAAAATAAAAAAGAGCATTGAACATTCAAAATAACGGAGTTATTTTTGAAATTTTAAATTTTAGAGATGGGCCCACTAAAGAAAAATCAAACATCAAAATATAGATCTTCTAAGCCTAATCCTCAAAAAAAAAAAAAAAAAAAAAAATTACCCATCTTTAAAAATCAAATAATAGGGCCCACGTCTATTGTTTACACTGGCCAAATTAAATAACTTCTTACCAAATGTGTTAGGGCTGATGTCAGTCCAAATGGAGTCTGGCCTTACTACCAATCAATCACAAGTAAAGAACAAGATTAAGATTTTTTTAAAATATACCACTGAAAATGAAATTAATCTAAAATTTTAAAAAATCCATTATTTATCATTCTTAACGTTATACTTATCAAGATCTAGTCAAAGGAATAAAAAAAAAGTGTAATAAACTTACATAAGAAAATGTCAAACTCGAGTTTATAAATATTCATGCAATTTGAGTTTTTATATAAAAAAAAACTTAAAATAAAAGACATATTGCTGCTGTTGTATTTGTGATTTTCACTATTACTAATATTATAATTATTCAATAGTACTGAAAAAATATTTTTCAAGTGTGCTCACCATGATTTCATCAATTGACAAAAATATTCAATCATAGAGTTATTAAAGCCCCAATAATCAGAGTCATGCAAGTTTTATCATATTTATAATTCTCAACTCTCTCCTGACATGGGTAAGAACTTAAAATAAAATAAATAATAGTAATAAAATAAACAGGGTAAGAAGATTAGAAACATACATAAAAAGTCAATAAATCATTAAAAATGATTCCTCACTCAAAAGAAGTGTTTTTGAATTTCAAAATGTCAGAATGTTTCTTTTAAATGTCATAAATCTAATGGGCAGAAAATCCTCTTTCATCTTCCTATAAACATTTTTAATGAAGTACTGCTGATAGAGGAATTAATAGTTGGCCATCGATGTTATCAATGGGGCATGAGCATGAAATTAAGAGCCCGGGAGGCAAAGGCAGATGATTATTGCATTGAATCACTAACCCATCATCATCACTAAAATAAAGAATTCATTAGAACTTGCATTCCGGTTAGCCATTTTAGAACACGAGGGCGTGCCTCCCAACTCCCAACTCTCTATAGGTGGATGGCCTTGGAAAAGTATAGAAGCTGCTACCTGTTACTAATCCCCTGGATATATACAATTACTTTTCATCTCTCAATACTCATTCAAATGTCCGAGCCTGAATGTGTAAATGGTGAGAGGTTTGAAGTGCATGTCATGCAATTAGTCATTTGCCATCATTTTTTTATATTTTTTTATATTTTTTTATACGGTAATATTTAAGTGAGAACCAGTTCTCACATATTATATGAGAATTTTTTTGTGGGGCCCAATTGTGGGCCCCATTTGGAGATGGGACCAGGGGGTGGAAAGATATGTGAGACTACCCCAACTATCAAGTTTGACCCCAAACTCATGCCCCTAACCCCTTCATCTGTGGGCCTACAAGTTTAATGACTTCATATTCAAAAAAATATTCAACCTATCCAATGGTTCAGTCCATTCGGATGTGTGCCAATCCTTGGGATTAGTGATTGTGAAAGGGTTCCCTATTGGTTGCTGGTTTAGATGGATTGCTAGTAGAGCCCGCAAAAAAGTTCTCATATAATAGGTGAGAAGTAACTCTCACTTGAATATTTTCCTTTTTCATAATAAAAGCTATGATGCTACAATGACATGTGGCATCATTATCAGCAGTGGAACTAAGATTTTTCTCGTAGGGGGCAAGGGATGGTAAAATGCATCCAAAGAACACTCTAAATTTGAAAATATCATAGCAATTTTCAAGACATGATTTGTCGAAACTTTATGAGCATAGTTAAAATAAGGCTCACCATAATGAATTCAAACCACTTAGAGTTGTGTTCCACTCTAACTAAAATAGGATTCATGTTTCACACGGATACAATAAGTCTTGCTTGGCCTGCTTTACTTTAATGATAGTCTTTACATTTTCCTTTTCACCCATAGTATGCGGAAGAAGTGGAGTCTAAGCGTTCTACTAATTGAGTTGAGTAATCAAATTTATCAATTTTTTAATAGATTGTTCTGCAAAGCGCTTTTAAGTCAAAGTATCTCTACTTCACAAATTCTAATAGAATCCAATATGAATAAGAACCTTTCCATCAAACAAATATTTCAACGACTTGATTCCCATATTCGTTTTTTAAACTCAAAGGGATACACGTGATGGGAAGTTTTTTCCAACCAAATTCTCTCTAAATATCCTATTTCCACAAATCGGCCCTTAGTTAGTCACAATTGTTTGATAGGCCATGATGCCAGCAGTTGGCATGGTTATTGAGAGGACATCATTAGAAGCCATTCATGGGTCTGTTTGGGGGCTTTACTTGTAGAGTTGAGTTGAGTAAAGGTTATTTTGAAGAAATAATAAAATATAAGTGAGTTATGATGGTATTTTATTGTTAGTTGTTTTTTATGAAATCTTTTTGACTTTTTTATTGAAAGGTGGAGATTTTTTGTCTTTTAATGGTTACCTTTTGACTTCTTTTGATGAAATATGGTGGGAAATTTAAAATAAAGTATTTTTTGTGAGAATTTCTTTTTTCGAAATGGGGCTTTACTCTATTCAACTCTGCAAGTCAAGTTGCCAAACAAGCCCGAAGTTATGAAAAGTTGAACTATGAAGGTGTAAATAATATAATAATGTGAAGTTGAGGAGTTCAAATCCATGAGTATCTCACTCATGCTTACCCTTACTCAAAACCCCTCAACCTATTGAAAGTCTACGCAGGTAAAAATAAAATTCGTCCCTTTTAATGGGTTGTTTCCAAATTTTACTCTAATAAAATTTGATCCCACCATAAAATTGATCATATGATTAATAAATAAAGTAAAAAATGCAATGTGAGTTCATCTGCTGATCCCACCTGCTGATCCCTATGCCCTTCTTAGAGAGCCGACTCAGTCCCAACCAATCAATTGATTCTAATTGGCCGGCAAACTCTTTAACTTGGCGAAAATGACGTTGATATGTATGATGTTGAGATCTTTTTTTCCAAGGCTTCTTATCCTTGACAGTTCAGCTAGTGAGCACGACAATGCAGAGCTTCAAAATGATGAAGATGATCCATAATCTCAAGATAATCACACGTGGCACTCTAATTCAGAGCTTCAAAATGATGGAGATGATACGTCATCTTAAGATATCCACATGTGGCACTCTGATTCAGAGTTGCTGCCATCACCACTGGGCGAGGATTTATCCGATGAGCCCTGAGAGCAAGCTCATTGGGATTATAAAAAATTTAACTGGAAATATTTTTTGGTATGAATTTTGGATAAATTCTTATATTACCCTTGAATATAATTGATGGGGTTTGTCCAAGATTCATGCCAAAAAGTATGTCCATGTAGCATTACTCAAACTCTATTGATGATACTTTGGAAGCCGAAAGTCTTTAAACATAATGTGCAGGAATCATTTTCGAACCTTTCGATTGAGGACCCCATTCAGCAAATAGATTTGGAGACTCCATATGATACTTGTATTTATAAATAAGAATATAAAGGAAGATGAGTTGCTGAATATATATTGCTTGTGTAGAGTCTTATAGGTCTGTTTGGCAAGTCTGATATTTATTAAATATAGATCTGTATAAAAAAAAATCTATAATGTTTTACACAAATAGAAATTTATCAATGAATTAAGGGTTAGATTTTGATCCCCCATCCCCATCCCCCCCCTGTGATTTTTAGCTTTAGAAAATGGATAAATGGTTTGGATCTTGATTAAGAGGCTCGCGGAAGTAAAAAAAAAAATACATGTTAAGTCTACTTTTCACAAAACAGTTCAAATTATTAATTTGGACCCTATAATTAAGAAAAAAGAATAAAAAAATAAAAGGGACTGCTTGTGATCACTTGTAAACCAAGGCATTTTAGCTCTTAATTAAGTGCATCAATCATCACGTAAGGTTTTTTGGAAGTATCTTGAGATCTACAATGAATCACGGGCTGAAATTTGACCCCATATGCATCTATAGCATTCCAGAGAAGATCAATGGATTGGTTCTTCATTGTGGAGCCCACAAAAATTAGAGAATGCAGATTTAATGGTCTCCATTTTTTCACAAATATCTCATGATACATAATGAATCAACAACCCAAATCTGCCCTGTGGCCGTGTTTTGGGCTTATGAAAATATCGAATAGGTTGGATCATAATCTTGGGCCCCAAAATTAAAATAAAGAAATAGAGAGAAAAAGAAATAGAGCGCTTGTATGTCACGTGTAAACCTAGCATTTTGGCTCTTATTTACATCAATCGGTCACAGGTTTTTGGAAATATCTCGAGATCTTGATGAATCTAAGGCTGAAATTTGGCCCCACGGCCATGTTTAGTATTCCAAAGAAGATCAATGGCTCGGATCTTGATTGTCATATTCACAGAAATAAAAAAAATACATCTTTAATGGTGTCATTCTTTACAAATATCCTAAGATCTGTGATTAATCAATGGCTCAAATTTGACCCTCCATCCATTTTTTTGGCTTCAAAAGACATCCAATGGCTTGGATTATGATTGTTGGCCACACAATCTCACAAAAAAAAAAAAGACATATGTTAGTATGTCCTTCATGATGCATGTAGCTCCACCGTCAGAAAAAATCTGTGCGATTCAGACATGGAAGTTTGTTTCAAATGGACTCTTTTGGAGGCTATCTCAAACAAACTTATTTTATCAGAATGCGATTTTAGAGATGTGAAAATTTATTTCCAAACTGTCTAAAACCATTTTGAGTTTATTATTATTATTATTTTTGCTCGAGAGAAATGGGCACTTAGTATTAAGAGATACAGAGTGAAAAAGTAAAGATGCCAAACACCACCATAGTCTTATGTTGATATGCCATGGCTAAACGCAAAAGTGCACTTTATTCAAAAAGAAAAACATCCTAAATGCCTGACTAATTTGTCTCCCAAGACAAAGAAGAATCAAGGTTAGCATCCATTTTTGTGACATGAATGAGGCAATGCCCCAGAGAAAATCTTCCATTCTCAATACCAAAGGTGATGATAGATAGTGCCTCTGAATTTTTTGAGAATGCCCTTTATCAACCGATTTTCAAATGTAATCAAATCAAGATACATCCAGATAATGAGAAGCATACATCCTTCCACACTTTGTTTGGCATCTATTGCTATACAGTCATGCACTTTGGTTTGAAGAATGTCGGCGCAAGAGCTATGACGAAGATATTTCAAAATATATAAAATAAGTTGGTGGGGGTGTTATGTAGATGACATTCGCAAGGAACCCGAACACCTACATAAACATAAGCTATAGATGAACTCTCCAAAATGCTTCTTTGGCATCTTTCTCGGGTTTGTAGTTTAAAAAGAAGGAATCCAGCTTGATTCAGCAAAAGTCAAAGCTATCTTGAAAATGCCACTACCTAATAACCTGAAAGATCTAAGAGGGACTCCGGTGGAGTCTAGTTTGTAGTCGACAATTAATTCCCAACTTATTCACAAGGTGTCATCCCTTTCCATGTGTGAAGAAGTTAATTTTTTTTTTTTTTTTTGCTACTGTTATTGGATGGTTTCCAATTCTTTGGGTTGGACTAATCCCTCCGGACTCAGAGGGAAGCCGCGTAAACACCCCTGTGGCCCTAAGATGGTAGCACTAGTGGATTCAACCTTATATTCATGAAGAATGGGGAACCGGGGGGTCAATACCAAGACCTCTAACTTCAGAAGAGAGAGGAACCATGGTCCTGACCACTCGGCCAACCCCTTGGAGTATGATGAAGTTAAGCTGTTGACTTCATATTAGATGTTTAATGCGAATCTGCCATTCTAAAATACTGAATCATACCTCACTATGTTGACTTCATATTGGATGTTTAATGTGAAGCTGCAATTCTAAGATATTGAGTCATACCTCACTAGGCAACCAATACAACTTGCGCCTGATGAAATGGACGTCTATTCGGTATACAAGAGCTTTGACCACTATCAGGTGCCATCCTGGCCCTAAGAAAGAATGATGGCCTCGTTCTAAGGTGAGAAGACTGGGCCTCGTTCCCATATGAATCCAAAATAGTGTCTTAAAAATTACTGAAACCGTGCCCTGGAGGATTGGATCAGATTTAACTCTTCAAATGGGCCAAGAAACTGGCCAAGTGTGCAAGCTCCACAAGACCCAAATCAGGCATAGGTATCATCCCAGGATTAAGACTTTCTACAAGTTGGAAAAGTGGGCCCCATATGCAGCAAATAGTACCAAATCAGCCAACATTTAAGCTGAGGTCCCAAGCCAGTGGTGGGCCATACTTGTTTGGACACACCGAAACAACCGTGGATGAGTGAATGAGACCTAGAAATCACCTACACTTACAGGTTGATTTGCAACAAAATTTATAGTAGTTTTGGGCAAGCATAAAGCAAACTAGCAACACATGCTCGCACTTAGCATGGGCAATATAATTTTTAATATTAAAAATTATAATTTTTAAATAATATTTAGTTAAGTTATATTAAGATGGTAAAAATTGTAATCAAAATTAAAACCTATAATAATAACAGAAAAATATAGTTGGTTTATTTCAAAATAAGAGTAATTTAATTTGTTTGAAATTAGTTGAGTATTTTACTTCAAACATTAAAAAAACATCAAAATTGATAATGACTACTACAATGTGCGGTGGTTGGCAACTCTATATGTCATCTAGCATTCTTGCTACCTTAGGACCGATAAGATTCACTTATGGCATTAGATGAGAAAATATAAATATGCATCAACTGATTAGAGACTACTCTTTATTTAAATAGCTAAAACTAAAATTTCTCTCGAATCCCTAAACCCTCCTTCAATTTTAAATTGAAATCACAATTGAGACTCAATTTCTCAATCAATTATAAAATTAGAGCTTACATGAGAAACCAAATCCTATCCCTTTCATATATAATGCCTAACCCAACAACCCGTGCTAAGCATGGGCATGACCCACGCAGCTAGTGCCCCTGGTCTATTTAACTAGTTTTGATATTGTTTTGACAAGAAATTATATATAAATATTGTGCAGTGTGCTGGTTAGGCTATGTAAGAAAAAGCAAGTGGTCATGACATCAAACGTCTTTACCTATACATTTTTTGTTCTTTTCTTACCACGGCGGCTCAATAAAAAAAAAGTCAAAATTGAAAAAAATGAATACAAAACCATCTGCTAATGCGACAAACGGAAAGTGATAAACACAGCTGTTTCTTAGCAAAACAAGGTTTTAAGGTGGGATACTAGAAAAGGCATGCTAATTAGGATATCAAAATATGATAAAAAATTGAAACCCTCTCTAAAACATGGTGCCTTGAAAACTGGAATAGAGGGCTGGTGGACCGGTCACCCGATTTGTGATGTAAAAGATAATAAAGATTTTAAAAAATTTTAAAATAATTAATGGTCATCCGTTTCCAGCCAATCTTTACTGTGTTTGATTGTTTCTGACCCACAAGATTTTTATCTAAGTCAAAAGGTGAGCTACTTAAATCTCATAGAAACCAGTTCAACCCATGGGTCGGTCCAATTTTTAAAACAATGGCTAAATGTGGATTGTCTAGTTTTCAAATCTCTAATTTTACAAGGATTTTGAAAGTCCCCATTGTGGTTATCTTTTATCTCTTTTATTAATTGAGATAGATTCCTAATGTTTGAAGAGAAGATGGCATGTTAAATTTAATAAATCTCTCTTGTTAGATTAATTTGGAGATTTAATAGATTCTTTTTTTTTAATTCCTCCTTTTTAATAAGATTTAATTGAAATCTTACATCTAAAAGAATTAATAGTTTTTTTTTTTTCGTGATTGTCAATGGAAAAGGAAGTGCAGCAAAATAGTAGATAAATTCATAGCTCCGCCACAACTTCTACCGATAAAAGAAGACTGTTTAACAGGTGAGAACTGTTAATAACCAGTAATACCAAAAGCTTGAGCTATTAGTGAACTTGTTTGAATTCGAAACCCAGCAGACAGACGGACTAGACAAACACACAAATGGAGGTAACATGCATCCCAGGGGTTTCGAACTCGTGACCTTTGACTCTGATACCATGTGAATAACATATAACACCAAAAGCTCGAGCTATTGGTGTTACTAGTTATTAACATGGTATTAGAGTGAGTTTCGATCCCGTCGTTCTTGACTTCTTGTGTAGCTCACATGGCTCTTGTCGTTCTTGTCTAGCCCATGTGGGAGGGCCCCATCCATGAAATCTGTTAGGCTTGCACGTGAGGGGGAGTGTTGGGAAGTCCCACATCCCATATCGCCAAAGTCCTAAGTTGGACAGGGCTTTATATACCTGTTTAGGCCTTTCGACCTTCCACCTATCAGCTTAAGCTTTTGGATTGATATATGGTTGGTTTCTTACACAAGCAACAATTTAGAACTTTTAATAGAATTGAATGTTTATATATATATATATATATTTCATTTCTTGGGAGACCATCAAATTGACCACCGTTTTATTTCAAACCACCCCAAAAAGGTTTGCTATGACTAGCCAACGCAGTGAGAAGATAATGTTCATGTGCCGTGCACATGTCATGGAATAAAGATACAATACTTTGTGGATCCGCCTTCCCAACAGAAACATGTTCTGACGGGCTTAGCAGTTGTCCCCTCTTAGGTGAATGTGTTGGTTTTGTTTTGCACTATTCATTCCCTATACAAATGGAGATAATTGATGGTAGACACGGCCCACTGACCCAACAAGATGCTAGATGACCAATTCCACGGCATCACATTCGTCTCCAACAGGTTCTTGTCACCCTAGGAAGACTCATGGATGCATGGCAAGTTTTGGGTCTAGGAGAAACAAGGCCAAAATCTTCACATAACAATGCAGTGAGAACAGTGGGGGATGGTGCAACAGAGAATCCTAATTTTTCGTAACTGAAACGAAGCAGCACAGAACAGAAGATGAAACTCATAAATTGAAAATGGTATGTGATGTAAGAACTTCCTGCACCACATTTGCAGCATGTATTTACACGTACCTATCAAAATGATTCCTTTTCCTTTAACCTTGTTTTTGGGTGTAAGATTTTACCTTAATGAAATCAGCTGTCGTTCAGTCAGTGCCATACGAGAGGCACATATTGCGTAGTCATGATGAACCAAGACTGTAAAACAAAATGAAGGATGTAAGAAGACAGCATCTTTAGCAATGGTCAATTTGTTGAAAAAAAAAATTGCTACAATATCTATACCAATAAAACCCTAACATATATCGCTAACTGATAAAATTGAAGTGCCTAGTGGAAAAAAAATGATGCATGTGGAGTTAGGATAGAACTCACCAACAAGAAACAACAGCAGCCATGAAGTTGTGGCTGAATCTGTAGTCTGTACATTCTGATTTATAGCAAAGTTTTGAGCCAACAATAGATTCTGCAGTGCTAAGAATATTTGGAAATTTTAACTTAGTTTGAAACAAATCAATGTTTTTTTCCATGAAGTGTAATCTTTGCATATGAACGTCACTACATCAGAGTGCGGTTGAATTATATGCCTACTGAACTGCTCGAAACACAGGCTTTCACTGTGGCATATCATGGTTGCATATGAAATGCGCTAATCCTTTTTCACTGAAGAATCGAATCTTAAACTCGTCAACATCAGTGCACATCCTTTTTCACTGAAGAGTATGTTTTCTCTTTGATGGCCTGTATGTTTTCTCTTTGACGGCCTCCTTTTCCAACTTCTTCTTCTCAGCTTCAGCCAGCTTAGCATTCTCCTCACGTGATCTGTTGAACATATTGACGAAGACCAGCAGAATAGATGTTACTGCAAAAGAAACCAAACAGCCGAAGATGGCCTTCAAATTCAGCAGAAACATCATATAGTAACAATACCATAATTACATCCCAAGTACCCTAACCCCGTGAGTGACGCGTTTCATTGATTGGTATAAAAATTTGAAAATTCCAGCAAGTTCATAGGTGAGTTTTCCTTTGTATGTGTATAGGTATGCATTAATTAAATGTGTATATGGATCAAAAGAAAGCAAATTTGGGTTCACCAAAATGCTTCAAAAGAACATTACTAGGCATTACAAACAAGGGTGCACCAATGGAAGCTTTCTCACAGATGAACAAGTGCTAAAAAAAACCTTTTGAAAATGGTGATTGTTCATCAATTTCTTTTACAAATGGAAATGGCACGTGATAGGATGAAATCATTCTGTCAAGAATGATCTTAGAAAGTTGGCTTTGAAAGGAAAACCGAGTAGGATTTTCAAATGCATTTAACTATTTTTTTTTTCTCCTTTTCTGATCATGTTAAAGGGGAGAACCAAAAGGATCCTTCAATGGACTGAGATATGAAATAGGCAGTCCTGTAGACTACATAAACTGAATGAAAAACATACCTTGGTGATTACCCATATCTTAGTTGTGTAACATAATCAAGGTAAGAAGTAAGCAATTATATATTACATAACATGTTCGATGTCCTCTCTCTATTTCTCATGTTAAAGTTCTCTTCTGACCATTGTTCAGAAAATTGAAATTGTATTGGAAATCGTTCAAGGGAATTAATCGAGTCAAATCGTGAAATTGTAACTCGGATCATAGGAGTTTTTTCTTATAAAAATAAACAAATATTTAAGTTATTTAAAAGAAAAAAAGGAAAAAGGTAGTTGTTCATAATCTATCCATTTTCCATCCTTATCAACATAAATACCTAAGCCTATGATACAGTAATATGTAGAACACCATTAACATATACTAATGTATCATAATTCATAAATGATATGTATAAGTAATTAAATATATTAAATATATCAATTTTACCAGGAGAGGCAAACAAGTTGCAAGAGTTTTTCTTGTTTAGTTTAAATAAAAAACTAAAAATCCAAATCATCAATCTTACCTTAAGATGTCTCCTCAAGTTGAAAAGGTGTTACGAAAATAAAACCAAAAAAAATATCGGACAAACCCCGTTTGCGCAATCAAATGCTTTAGTTGAATGCCTATTCATTATTCATCTCTAAAACCTTCTCAAAATCACAAGATTTTTTTAATACGTGGTTTTGTTAACCACTAAATAACTCTTTAAAAATAGAAACGTAAACAAAAAATGGAGTGGGAGAACGAAAAAAATAAAAGACTACTAATGTTACTCAGGAAAATCACTTAAATCATAAGATTCGATGAAACAAGTATCGTGTCACAGCCCCTCCCAACTCAGCATGATATTGTCCGCTTTGGCCCACGTGCGCACGGGAGGACTTCCGAAGTGGTCACCCATCCCAGTACTGCCCCCCGAGCACACTTAACTCCGGAGTTCTTATGGGACCCAAGGCCGCCCTGCTTTAAAACGTGTCATGTTGAGTTAAGACGGGGTTTGACTTATAAGCCCAGGGTCAGGACTTGGATATTTCCAATGTGGGACTTGGACAAAGCCTCACGGTCTATGATGCACGGATACTTCAAAATGGGCAACGTATCGTGTCGTATCGTATCCGATACTTCAGTTTTTACATGTAAAATCCGTGTCCCTGCCGTGTCTATAGCTTGTATCTTCCGTATCAATGCCATATTTGGGCATCATAGCTCACGGTGCCTACTGAAGCACTCCACCCTTACCCCTGCGAATTCCCCTTTCTTGGATCATAGGATCACTTAACTTACCCAAGTGAATTGGGTCTCAGTGTCTCACACTCTCCCCCACCGGAAATAGAGCCATCCTCGGCTTTGATACCAACTATCACACTCAGCATGATATTGTCCACTTTGGCCCACATGCACGCGCGGGGACTATACGGGCGGTCCCCCACCCCGGTATTGCTCCCGCCCAAGCACGCTTATCTCCAAAGTTCTTATGGGATTCGGGGCCGCACAACTTTAAAACGCGTCACGTTGAGTTAAGACGGAGTTTGACTTATAAGCACAGGGTCAGAGTCAGGACTTGGATAATTCCGATGTGGAGCTTGGACAGAGCCTCGCGGTGCCTACCAAAGCACTCCACCCTTACCCCTGTAGATTCCCCTTTGTTGGCTTACAGGATCACCTGACCTGGTCTTGTCTCAAGAGATTACCCAGGAGGATTGGGGTCTCACATATTGAGTCATAAAATCACACTTGAACCTTAAGATTCACCTGGAAATAGGATTCGTGGCATACATACGAACAATTTCCTTAGGATTTGATATGAATCATAGGATTCGTAATACAAATCGTAGAATTCTAACAACAATGCATCAGACTACACTTCTAGTGGTCTACCCGTGTTCTACAACATTAAGTCACTAGGCCCCATGTGAGGACTAGCATGACTAGCCAGCCGGATGACAAGGCTGGTAATAGCCCCAAGCGGAGTGGGTCAGTTCCGGGGCCCTGTTTTACTGGCTTGAATTCACTCAAGTTGCTGTCCACAGACCTGGACTTGTTATGCATATGTAGGCCTATTTGGGACTGCTAAACAGAAACCAAATGGATTATCGTTGTCCTGTATTTGGTCCTTCTTTAATTCAGCCAATTTTAGATCTAACTTCAACTCATCTAAATCATCCAATCTGAATTTTAATTCAATCCACTTGATTGAGCCCTTTGAAAACTGGATCAAGGAAAAATTTGATCAAACCCAATTTTCCAAATATGTTAGGGCCTGATCTAATACAGGATCCTCTAAAATTTTTCCACTCGCTCCTACATCAAGAAGTAATTATAAATTATGTCTTATACATAGAGAACAAATGTTGAAAGTACACTAGACTGACTCGGCGCATTAGCACAGTTGGAAGTTGCTCATTGTCGGTTCGAGTCATGTAGCCTAACCACAAAAAGTAAAAGAACACTGAAATACAATCAAAAGTACAATCTGACCTTGCTCAAAAGGACAGCGAGCTGGATCCTCCCCGAAGTACTGAGACAGTGAGTCTGCATTTCTTCCCTGGATGTCATTGTATTCAATTACGATCCAAAGACAAACTACAGTGCTAGACATCTGAACCGCAGTCAAGAGAATAGAGAAACTAACCACTTCGGAGTACAAGGATATAAGTGACCTCACTTCGGCCTCAGCAGTATCAAGAAACACTTTTAAGACCTGGCAAAAACATTTCAGGTATATTCATGATCATGAAAACTGAACGAAAGGAATATTAAAAAAAAAAAAGCAATATAACCATACATTTACTTTTCTAGAAAAGAGAAGAAATGATGACATAATGTAAGTGGACACAACCCACTAAATTGCATGGTAATATAGGCACTACAAACACTAGAGAACTACATCTTAAGCCATCATCCAAACAGAAATGAATAGATCACTATGAGAAGACAAACCCACTTTCAGAAAGGTTGTACCTTTTGGAAGCCCTTGGATATATCACCATCACCATCGGAGGCAGTGAGTTCTTTCTCAACCTTTTCAAGACCCTTACTCACCGCCTGCATTTCTTCAGCTAATGTCTTCAGTTGAATCTAGGCATTTTATCAAACCCAAATCCAGTTGCCAGAATAAATTAATTTCTTCTGACGAAAGAAGAAGACTGCAAAACTAGGAAGAGCATGAAAATGCACCTTAGAAGCTACTTCCAAATGAACCAGGTCTTTACCAAAATCCAATAACTCGGGCATTTTCTCCGCAAGAAGCTGTAATAATGAAAGATTGTGCGCAATCAAATCAGAAATTAATTGTTAGAAACTTCCAATTACACAAAATAAGGATGTACTCACTGCTGATATTGCCAGCACCTTCCTTTTTGCAAAATAATAATATTTAATTTATGTATTCTAGAAGAGTGAAGAAACATAAGATATCTACATGAAGTAAGCCAACAAGAGAGGAAATTCTTAGGTGTCAGAGAATGTGATTAACAGCAAACAGAACTTTATGAATACATAATCGTCTGGATTAAAGATAACTGTTTGACAAATTGCTAACCGATATTAACGGTTCGTTATATTTTCCAGACAACATTAACTTTTTTTTATCAGACAATTTTAACTTTTATCAGACATTTTAACTTTTATAAAAGGGCCATTAACAACCATGCCAAAGGCAGTACTCCAAATTTAACTAGAGTTGTGTTAACTATTTAGATAGTTGCCATTTATCCAATTGCAAAGGAGGTGTATAAACCATAATTTAGGCAGATGCAATGAAAAACAGTCAATACATATCGCACGAAAATGATGCTCTGAAATATCACAGTGTATCCTCAATTGTATAGTCAAATTATCATCCACATGGACAAATAAATTTAAAAGGTTGGCTATATCATCCATATTGGTTCAATTTATTAGACGTATCAGCCGAGAATTTCAAATTCTCAGCTAATATGCTTAAATACTTCTTTCTTACGGCTTCTTGTCCTCTCTAGCATCTTTGTGGAAGAAACATCTCTACCCTCTTTCCCACATTGTGAGACCTTGATTACATGAAAAGAAAAAAACACCAAGTTGGTGTGATTTCAGGGAGGTCAAACATTGTACACAGACTTCAGGTTTAACGGAAATTAGTTAAGATGGGATAGTATTTTGTTTCTTTGATGAAGACATAAAACAATAAGCAACTTGAAACCAAATCTAGGGTAGTTTAGCATTTCTCTTCAACTTCTTTTAAGTTTTTGAATGTTAATGATTAAAGATATGCACTTTCTTTGCATAACAAGTGTTTTTTATAATAACATTTTCTACAACTTTTAGCAAAAAAAATTTAACTCAGTTATGATATTTGAGCAAATTGAACACTTTTTTTCACAAAACAATACAGGATGTACAACTTTGGGAGACCAATAAATTGGTTTATATATGCAGTAACTAGACAAAAAAATTTGATTCTAGAATTTCCTAGTATTCTAGATTTTTCAGATATATATATATATATATATTTTTCAGATAGTCTGGGGACAAAATAATTCACATGCGATGGGAAACAAAGGCCACAAACGCGGATGCCCACCATGACCACAATTTTGAACCATCGTAAGTGGATTAGATCAAGTTCCTGCATTCGCTGGTGGAACTACTAGAATAAATGACTGGGAGAACAATTAAGGGTGGAATAAAAAATGAAAAATAAAAAACCCTAACAAAAAAATGGCTAAACTAAACATATCCATAGTCCAAAAGTCTACATCTCCAGAAGATTTTCAAACTATTTGCACATGTTACCACAAAAAAGCCTTCATATTTGAACAATAAACTGATTCCAAGCACACCAGGTATTAATGGCTATCAATTGTCAAAGATATAATAGATATAATGTTATCAAACCCATTTAGGATATTGGCCTTTTTCTTAAATACATGTGTGAAGATATGCTAGAATACTATCTGGGAAGCAATATTTCAACATTTATACACTCTGAAACAAGAAGTCCATTGAAGACACATGAGATTTAGTTTTCTATTTGTCCAATGAGCAACCAATGCACTCATCAGGATATATAATATCAATATATTAACAACAGCAGCAGCAGCAGGTGAAAAGAATAAAAACAACCTTCATCATCCCTACCCAGAAAGTGCAAAGGGTAGCAGAGTAGTCGATTTTTAAGGCCTAAAGGCCTATAAGGTACCTGTAATGCTAGAAATTGTATCTGATTCTCAAGGCACCTTTGTCAAGGAGAATAGTCAAGGTATAAAACCTGGGGAATTAGGGGGTGCCTGGGTCCCCCTCAAGTCGAGTTGAGTCGAGTCACATGCAACTCAGTTGAGTTGGACCAAGTCAACTCCAGCCCCATAAAACTTGCAAAGAAGCCCTTTATAATGGAATCCTGTCCATTCACATTTAAAAAGGAGATTCAGACACCAACTCGACTCAGTCAGGACTCAGGATTCAGTCCGAGTTGAGCCAGCCAAGCCGACTCAGACTTGGCCGAGTTATAAAACATGTATGAAATAGTATTCCAACATATTTTACTATGATACCAGGATACTCGAACATGCCCAGCATATCCGTGTTAGAGACAACACTCGTATTGGTACTCAATACTACACTGTTCCTTCTAGGATACAAGTTTAGCATATCTATCTACCAAATCCATTATTTCATATAACTATAGTTTTCTTAATTTTCAATATAAAAATGTCAGAAAGGAATGTAAACAATAATAATTTCATTAATTCATAAAATGTGCTAAAGAAAAAAGTATCCTAAACTTCCAAAAGTGCAGTCGTTTCTCCGATCTCTGTATTTGTGTCCACATCCATATTCGTATCTAGGAATGATAGATGTTTTAAACACTTTAAAACAGACAAAATGTATTGAGGATGCACTCAAGTGCAGCCATGTTAAGTCTAGCAAATAATAATCTTCAATATCCACTTGGAAGTTTCTTCAACATTCTACCTTGCACAAATAATGCATCAGAGTCATTTTATTGTTCTTTGCACGAGTATCTGACAACTTAAGAAGGCTGTCCAGTTTAAATCCTATAGCAGACCCTGCAAGATCCAAAAGAAACAAGTCCTGATCAACTTCTATTTTGTAGGTTCATAAATAAATTCTCGAGTTTGTATTTATGTTGCATATGTACCTCGTGCTGTCCCCTGATTCAATGCATTTCCTAAAGTAAGTATTGTCTGCATTATCTGCCGCAATTTTACAGATTCTTTTACCTGGAATCAAAATTTTGCACATTAGATGTAGCTAATGTGGGTATAATAGTAGAAGGAACTCCATCAACCTGAAACCTGAAGATGCCTGCTTTGCAGATTACCTCTCTAGCTACATCATTAACTATATTCAAGTTAGATCGCAAGTCCTTCACCTGTAGAATTTTTTAGTAGCTATCTGTAAGGTTTTATGAAAATAAAATTCTGCCAAGAAGAGATGACAGAAATAGAGGCACCTGAGTAGAAAACGTAATTTTGAAGGAGAACACGTTCAACTTGGATTCTACTCGAGGGACCTTCATTAGCTCAAGGAAAAACTGCCATGCCAATCATCCAGAATTTAGAATGAGCGATTGAAACACATGGTAAAATGTTTGAGCTATAAGAACAAACCTGTTCGCATCGTCCAAGCATTTCCTTGTTGCCTGTGTAATTCTGGTAACGTCATAGATGCTAGTAAGCAAAGAATGGAGAAAAAGTACATCGGTAAATAAATTGTGGAAGTTGTGTGGCGCATAAAAATAGCCAACTGGTAGCTTAGCATAAGTAGAACTGGAGTACGTAGTGATACAGCAAATTATGCTGAAAAATAACATTTGTCTTTGAAGACTCTCATTGAAGAATATTTTCCATTTAACTCGGAATTAGCATGAGTCATCAGAGGCACAGCAAAAAACACCTTTCAGTTTTGCCAATTAGTTCCAGTTATTTAACTTCAATTGAACACATTCTATTTTCCAGTTCAGTGTAGTTCGTTTGTGGGTTCAGTTGAAGTAATTCTAGGCACAATATCAGTAAGGGATAATATATATATATATATATGGGGACTGCTACACAATGCCCGGGCTTTTTTTTTTTTTTCTAAAAAAAGCCCCTCCTAGTTTGACCCATTAGGATGCATGATGATCATGGAAGTTTATTGGATGGAAAGATCCATATGAGGCGTACCTACATGCAAAATCTTGAGCCCATAAGGTCATCCTAGCCTTTTGATCCATGGCCCTAAAATTTAATGGTTTAGAGGCATCACTTTATTATGATTTCAATCCAACGGTGAGGATTAGTTGGATGAATGTCAAACTTAGACTTGTGACTATTCGTTGGGGGGTAGTGTGTGTGAAAAGACTAGATTGACACAAAATGGACCCTATGACCAAAAAAAAGAGGGGCACAAAAAGGGGCGTTTTTAAAGTGGGGTGTTTTTGAGAATTTCCCTAAATAAAGAAAATGATCATACTGGTCAAAATTTTCATTTGGCCCCGCCTTTGATAAGCTTCGTGGAAGAAAATTACCTTTTCTAAATATAGACATTGTAAAATATTGTACGCAAAGACCTTGAAGTACACACTGCACCAATTATCGTGGGATTCAACTTATAAGTCGTGCTATGAAATAATGGGGGAGGATAATGGAGCAAAGATAGACAAGAGATCAAGATATTTGGGAAAAAACCAGGTAAGAAGCAATCTACTCAATCAAGCAATTATGGAAAAATACCAAGAAAAGAGGAAAAATCTTCATTGATCTAGAGAAAGCCTAAAACAGGGTACCTAGAGATTTAATTTAGTGGGTTCTAGATAGAAGTGCTAAGAGGTTATAATGAAATCCTTAAAGACAAGTATTAGGGAAAAGTAACAAGTGTGAGAACTACCTATGAAGAGACAGATGAGTTTTTCGATTGTGACAAAACACAAATTGGAGTGTCTCTCATGTGTACACTCCTTCGTATGTAGTCTAGGATTGCCATAACATTCTACATATCTCTTAAGATAGTGTCAACAAGAGCATTGGCTTAATCTTTTGATTTGATTTGTAATTTCCCTAATCAAGGGATTATAATTGTAATTGTTTCAATATAAGGAATAAAGCTATATGATGAGGAAGTTATAACAAAGGGATGACACTACATTTCCCAAATCCCAAATCTCGCTTTCTATATTACTTGTGTGACTGTGTCATTGTATCAGAGCCTTTACGAATCAAGGGAAGATTTTTCTCCTTTGCTCAGCTTTTGTTTTGTGATCTGAGAAGTGTCAACTTCTCTGTGGGTTTTTGAATAGTCAAAGGACAACATCTCCAAGCCTCTGGTTCTTTCAGATCTGATTATAGTGATTTCTAGATCTGCTGAGGCATTCTCTAGTTGATTCAGATCAATGTTTGGGAGTTCATTCTTCCTATTGATTAATAAAGTTCTCTGTCGAATGCAATCTGCGATCATTCAGCTTCCTTGATATAACTGTGGGGCCCACTTCTGATTAATCAACAGGTCAGCAATCATCAACAGTTTGGTCGCCTCTTTTTTAGGAATTAGCGCTATTTTTTAACATATTTTGAGAATTGTTTCAAGAGGTTTTGGGGAATCTTTGAAATCGTCAATTTGAGGGGTCAATTTCAATCATGACCATTCATCTTTTTTTATCTCCATCTGATTTGATTGAAATTTCACATCCAAGTACCTATTTAAGAGCCGGATTAAAAAAGGAAGGCTGATTTTGATTTGGACATCATTAGATCAGAATTTTTGGACTTTCAGTGTCTTACAAGAAAGTCGTCCAGCATAGAATGTGTCAAAATCTGCTCTTTTTTTAAGATTTTCTCACATGAAGAAATCTGAAACAATATCTGTCAATTTTATTTGCACAAGCTACTATTTGTGGGAGTTTCAATTCCAAAATTATGTTCAGGGTCAAGAGAATTGTGGGGATTAATTATGGGTCCAATAAAAAATCATCGTCTGATAATACTGATGCCGTAGCCAAAATGAACTACAAAAAATGCAATTGTCATTAGTAGGATACTGCATTAGGTGGAGCTCTATTGATATGCAGAATTACTTGAGTAGGTCTACCATCAACATAATGATGCTAGACGTTTCCAATTAGAATATGAGATTGCAGAATACAGTCGAGGGGACAAATCTATTCAGGATTCCTAACACTGTGGATAGAGTATGCATATCTACTATCTAGTTTACACAGCAATCCCTGTTGACTCTGTGGGACTACTTCAGAGGGTTATGAGTCCCACTCAACATCATCAATTCTTGATGCAATTGAGATGAGAATTTGAAACTGTCCGTGCCAGTTTATTGAATCCTAGTCCAGCACGCTCCCTAGATAAATTCTTGCAAGAATTGCTACGTGAAGAGAAATGCACTAAATCTCAAGCTATTATTGAATCCTAGCCCAGCACAATCCCTGGTTTGGAGAATCCAATGCCAGTGCCTTTTCAGCTAAGGACAAAAACGATATTTCAAAAATGGGTTCTTATGCAAATAATAGTATGTAAGGAAAGGTGTGCAATTACTACAGAAAGCCCCAACATGGCAACATCTGATATTTGAATGTTGTCAATGTCCCAAAAATAAATATGCAACTGCAGATCAAGTGAATGTTTCCCCTCATGCATTATCTTCTAGCTCCAATGACCAGTCTTCACAACCTCTTACGCCAGAAGTGGTCCAGCAAATTGTTCAAAGCTCTGTTGCATCAGACTTTTCTACCATGGGTTTCTCAGGTAAATCTAAACCATCCTCTATATGGTATGTAGATTCTGCCAGCAATCACCTACTCAATCTTTGACCTGTGTCTGGAAATCAGTAATATCCATACGGCTAACGGTGGTTGGATACCAGTTAATGGCACTGGCAATCTTTATTCTAAATCCCTTAAGATACATGATGGTTTTTTTTTTCCACAACTTACAACCAATATCTTATCTGTTTGTAATTTGGTTGAAAACAATCATCATGTCTCTTTTTCTCATGATAGATGTCTTATACAGGACCAGGAAACTGGGAAGCCATGAATGGGATTAGGAGTGGACAACTGTTTACTGTCAATTTGAAAGTCCTGGGAGCTGCATTTTTATGCAGTATTTCAAAATTCCAATTCAGAAGAACAGTCTCTATTTATGGCAATGTATACAGGGACATTTGTATTTCAAGAAATTACTTTTTAAGTTGAAATCGGATATATTTGATAATAAATTTTATGTTTCCTCTCATAATGATGTATTTCATAGTTGTTGAATGGCAAAAGATAAATCTTTACCTTTTCCAATTCATTATACTATTTCTAAAGCGTGTTTTGACTTGGTCAATACTGATGTATGGACTGCCCTTGTTTTTTCTAGATATGGATACAAATATTTTATCAGTTCCATTGGTGACTTCAATCGATACATTTGCGTTTACTTGTCAATACTTATGCTGACGTATATCCAGATTTTTCATGAACTTGTCACTTATTGAAAACAAATTCTCCAAAACACTTACATTTTGCAGTCAGACTTAGGGGCAATATATAATGTCAATACAATTCCAATCCTTTTTTAAAAGTAAAGAAATTGAATCTCAACATTCTTGTTTCTACGCACCTAAACACAATAGGATTGCAAAAAGAAAAAAAAAATCAACATATTCTTGCTACTATATGAGATCCTCATTGATTCTTTTGCTCCAACTTAACAACTTCATTTTAGGCATTGGCCATTCATACTAAAGTATACTTGACAAATGGTCAATTCGCTTACATGTTGAATGACTGTTCTCCTTACTTTTGCCTCCTCCATCCATTCTCAACCTGATTATAACATGTTACACACATTTGTATGCACGTACTTTATTCTCTTACCTCTTCATGCATGAAACTGACATCACAACAAATTATTGTTCTCAAGTCCTACAAACAAGCCATCCATTAAGATTGTTGACAAAATGCAATGCAAGATGTCACAGCCCCGCCCAACTCAGCATTATATTGTTCGCTTTAGCCAACATGCACGCACGAGGACTTCCCAGGCAGTCATCCATCTTGGTACTGCTCCTGCCCGAGCATGCTTAACTCCGGAGTTCTTATGGGATTCGAGGCTGCACGAGTTTAAAACGCGACATCTTAGGAGGGCCCCTAAGCATGATATTGTCCTACCCATAGCGGAGGTTTTGTTTGTGTCACTGGGCAAGCAAGCAAGACCAAGTCAAGACAAATCCTCAGGTACAAGGCGTCACGTTGAGTTAAGATGGGGTTTGACTTATAAGCCCAGGATCAAGACTTATATATTTTCGATGTGGGACTTGGACAAAGTCTCACAGTGCTAAACAAAGCACTCCACCCTTACCCCTATGAATTCCACAAGATCACTTGACCTGATCTTGCCTCAAGGGATTACCTAGGCGGATTGGGGACTCACACTCTCCCCCACCTGAAATAGAGCCGTCATAGGCTCTGATACCAATTGTCACAGCCCCGCCCAACTCAGCATCATATTGTCTGCTTTAGCCCACGTGCACACGCGAGAACTTCCCTGGCGGTCACCCATCTTGGTACTGCTCCAGCCCAAGCACGCTTAACTTCAGAGTTCTTATGTGATCCACGGCCGCACAACTTTAACACACGTCATCTTAGGAGGGCTCCCAAGCATGATATTGTCCTACCCAACTATCATCAGAGTGCACAGCGGAGGTTTTGTTTGTGTCACTAGGCGAGCAAACAAGACCAAGTCAAGACAAATCCCCAAGCATAACGTGTCATGTTGAGTTAAGACAGGCTTTGACTTATAAGCCCAGGGTCAGGACTTGGATATTTCCGATGTGGGACTTGGAGAAAGTCTCTCAGTGCTAACCGAAACACTTCACCCTTACCCCTGCAGATTCCCCTTTCTTGGCTCACAAGATCACTTGACCTGATCTTGTTGCCTCAAGGAATTACCTAGGCAATTGGGGTCTCACAGTACAACTATTCAAATTTAACAGAGAAAATGGAAATAAGCACAATCACCACAAAACGCTAAGAAATGCGGAAACTTGGGTTTCTCATTGATTTTTGAACAAAGTACATGGTCACGATTCTGTTTTAACATTAAGCTCTTGGGAATTGGGATAGCCCGACGGCCGCCAAAGCCCTTTGTACTAACCCTTTTAGATCAACTGAGTAACTCATAAGTGTTTGGGCTGTAAGAGAACTCAAGTCCTGAATGTAATCCACAAAAACCTCTAAATTTGGTAGTTAAGACATTTAGATAGGCCGAACAGCAAGGAGAAAACCATTTGCTAGGGCTCACTTCCGTGCGAGAGCCTCGGGGAGAAATACACAAGGCACTGGAACTCTAGTCTATATAAGAACTGCAGCTTTAGAACTCAAACTCAGATCACTGGCACTCAAGTATGTGCAAGAGTATATCAATGGAACTTAAGCCTGTGTAAAAGTTTCAATGGAAGTTTTCAGATCTGGGCATGTGATTGCATCCCCACACTTGGATTTTGATTTCCGCCTTTTCAGGTAACTTGAATTTCTGTGAAGGGCATAATTGTTGATCCAACAGTTGGATTCATGCCTACAAATACCATTGGAAAGATCTTTTCGAGTAGATGTCGATGGACTCCAAGATTGCTCCGATTGGAGTTATATTGAAGGAGATATGGCCTCAACAAGTTTTTTGTCTCATTCTAGGTGATATAAGACTACTCCATGCTTGAGTTTGATCCTGAAAATGTGCTTTTTTGGTTTCTGGGAGTGGGAGTGCATCTCCACACCCAAAATCCTTCAAGGACTTTGAAACTGACTTTTTTCAAAGTTGGGCGTGGAGACTGGAGAATCCCTTCCAACCTTGATTTCAGTATTTTGCTCTATTCTTGGTCTCTTGAACTTCGATTTCATCGTGGTTTGAACCACTTTTCTTCTCTTGAAATTCTGAACTTGTTTTTCTTGATTTCTTGACTTGGGAAAACCATTTATCTTGATCATTCATTTCCCATGGATTTTTCTAGTTTTTTTTCCTGCCTTTACGAGGAAAAGATTCCTTTTTTTTTTCTTTTCGGAAATTTGCTTGACTACAACGATCAAGGGTTCCACAGAGATACCTAATCATGCGAAATATCACACCAAATGATGATATCTTGGATCATACATGAACTAGCTAACAATATTCATCGCATAAAAATATCAGGAATAGTAGTAGTCAAATATATGAAACTGCCAACCAGCTTATGGTATAAAGTTGGATCAGAGATTGGAATGGCCAAAATCTTTATGAAATTTAACATTGACCTCCATTGGTTTAGAATCCTTGAACTGAGCCAGATCAACTATTTCTTTAGCATACTTGGTTTGCGACTTTGCGTTAGCATGATCCATTGTTTTGAATGATGTACTTCAACTCCCAGAACAATAAGTGATTGGACCAAGATCTTTCATATGAAAACATGATCGAAGAGTGTGTAATATCCTAGATTTTAGATTTCCTATTAGATTATTAGAACCTCACGTGTATTATTATTGATTGAAAGAGGAGTTGTTTAACAACTCTGATGAGAGGAGATTGGACAGGACTCTATGTCCAGTTACAAAGAAATTAGGACTCTACCTCTCTGTTGCCTATATTAACAACCAACGACCCCTTTTGGAGTATCATATTCAATTCTTTCCCTTGAGAGAAAATCTGAGAGAGAGAGAGAGCTTGGTCGTTGGAATCCAAGGGAAGAAGAGGAAGAAGTTAGCGGGAAGACGAACTACAATCGCGTATCAAAGGTGAGTGGATCTTCCTAAATATCTAGATGGTTTAATTAAGATGAATCATAATGGAGTATGATTTAATTATCCTGTACGGTAATTATCTGTAGCCTTGAAATAGATTTGAAATCTGTTTTGATCCAAGGAATTGTGTAGGAATGGCTGTTTGTATGATACAATTAATCTGGAGTGAAAATCCCTGAGCATCCATCGAATAGGCTTGCAAATTGATGGGAAACAGAGGCTGGCGTCAATGTGCAAATTGACAGTGGAGAGTTGTGGGACACCCTGGCCCACAGTATGGATGATCTGAACCAGGGAGTAGGAGGCCTATCCCTAGTCGACCATGGAGGATATGGACCCAAGGGAGGTGGGCCCCGTTTGGGCCACCATCCATGTATTTCAGATCCCAGATGCGTGAATGAGGAAACAAAAACCAGATTTGGTCGTTTGTAGCTGTGGGACCCACTACATGGTCTGATCTGGAATCAAGACCATACATCCTAAAGGGGACACATGGTCGATCCTTGTGTAGGTGGACATCTTGTACAGTGGACCCCATCCATGATATACCTATTAGACATCACAATTGTATGCGTCAATGCACTGTTTTGGTCGACAGTGGTTGTGGGACCACTGGGACCACCTGATCTGAAATCAGGTCCACTTATCTTACATGGGACTCTTGGTCGACCATAGTGCTGGTGGACCCAAGGGAAGTGGGTTCCATCTGGTGATCCATCTTATGACTATCCAATTGCATACGTGATTTGTCTACATAGAGTTTCTTTGAGACTGTTTTGACTAGTGGGCCCCAAGGTATGATCTGATGGTGAATCTAATCCCTTAGGATGGAAGTTTAACCCTGGGCGACCATGTAGTCTAGGTCTGATCATGGATTAAATCCAGTGGGACCCACTGGATTTTATAATTGAGTATCTGTAGACATGAAACACTTGTTGTATGGGTACTGTGTGGTATACACATGGCTGGATGGGTTTTGTGATTGGGGAGATAACCCTAGGCTTGATATGTAATTACCATCTTACCCTCCTCTCTAAATTTAATTGTATGATTATGTGTGGTTTATAATAAATTGTATGGACTATTTGGGAAGGTTGGCATGTTTCGGTTACTTGTGTAATATATTATGAAGGTGGACCACTCCGATATTATTTCTTAACTGTTATGATCAGAAGTGGGCCACTAATCTGATAAGGACTTGAATGGGGCTGGGTCCACACTACTGTTTGTGTATGTTATGAATAATGAATTCTAGTTGCTATGTGATTATGATATATTGTGCACTGGTCCCAGATTTTGGGATGGTCCCAGACGTGGGATGTTGGACTTAGTGTCCGGGCCATTATAACGGCTGGTCCTTAATGGACGTGATGGGCCATTTTGATGGCTGGTCCTTAGTGGACGTGTGTGGCCATTATGATGGCTGGTCCTTTGTGGACGTGTCTGATGAGACAGGGTCATGGTGACCGGTATACATGTATACGATAAGCTTGAGGCAAGATTGGATGCGCTTAGGCCAGGTCCTCTGGTCAAGTAGCCCATGAGCCAAAGAGGACAATATTGCACCAGGCATTGGTTTGGGTCGTTACGATAAGGCCTATGAGGCGTGGTGATGCGCATGAGCACGGAATTGTATGTAAAAGAATTATTAATGATACTTGATTATTGATTTTAGACTTGCTAAATTATGTGATGTTATATTTTATGTGATTTGTGTAATTAGGAATATTCATTCACCAGTAGTACTGATGTTGTGTTACCCCCTTCAGGTAATCATGCTACGGGCGGGACAGAGCGGAATGATGTTCAGCACGTAGATTTCAATACACGTGGCTGACAAGAGAGAACGAGAAAAGATAATTTAGTGGATAAGGGGATAGCCCTTGCTTAGGAAATTTATTTAAAGTTTTAGTACATTATTGATGCAGACAGAACATATTAAAGTATGAGTATTTATAACTCATTAATTAATTGAAATTATTTGATTTAAATGCCAAATGCTTATGAGAATTATTTGATGAATGTATGGTAATTATTGCCAAGTTATCACGATACGGATATCCGACAGGACCCCGGAATTTGGGTCGTGACAAAGTGCATTGTAGCATTTTTAGAATCATAACCAATGATAAGAATATCATCCATGTACACCAAGAGAATAGTGATACCGTTCATTTTGTAGCGAAGGAAGATAGAGTGCTCCGAATGACTTTGTTTGAAGCTAGAGTTAACGATTAGTGTCTGAAATTTTGCAAACCAAGCTCGAGGAGCCTGCTTAAGCCAATAAAGCAATCAATGAAGTCGGCAAACAGAAGATGGGGGTGTATCAATACCAGCAGGTACATGCATGTATATAGTCTCCTTAAGATCACCATGTAAAAATGTGTTTTTGACATCCATCTAAAGGATAAACCATGATTTGACTACCATTAAAGTACGAATTGTAGTCATCTTAGCTACTAGAGAAAAGGTTTCCTCATAATCTAGCCCATATTCTTATTTATTCCCCAAAGCAACCCGGGCGAGCCTCATATCTATCAAGGGAGCCATGGCCTTTAATTTCACTATATGCACCCACTTGTAACTGATAGGAGTAACATCCATAGGACTTGGAACAAGATCCCTTCTACGATTGATATGTAGGGCTTTGAGGTCTTCTTTGTAAGGAACTGTCCCCAAATATTATTTTAAATAATTTTTTAAATTAAATATTGAATTAGTAGAATATGACCACTTTGAATTAGGGAACAATCAAGGTTCAATTAGGAGAAATCAACCCACAATGAACAATTAAGGCACAAACATGGTTAAGTATGATTTGGGAATTATAGGGACCTATTTGTAATTTTGAGAAAATATGAGGGGGTTTTCGTAATTAAAAATATGTAAATATGGGTCTCATTTGATAGAGGATAATTAATTACAAAATTTAATAAAGCATGAAAGGCCTTTTGGTATCAAATAGACACAAATAAAGGAGGATTCTTATATAAGCAAGACTTTAGTGATGTGGGACCCACATGTATGGCAGAAGTTAAAAGAAAAGGAGGTTTGTAACAGTCGACCATCTGTGGACCCCAAGTTGTACTAGAAGTACAACTTATCGATGAATAGATTTGTAGACCAGCTGACTCATATCATTTAGGTTTTGTGAATCTAAGATGAATTGTTACATGTACAACGTAGGGTGCCCATAAACAATGATGATCTATTCGATTAGAGTATTGTAGATGTTCTAAATTTGGGTTTTGATGCATGCAGGAGATCTAATCTTAGAATTCATTTGATACCTTGGCTGGATAATTTGAAAGAAGAGATTGAGGAAGGTGTCAAACATATGATAAGAATGGGATGGTTTAAGTGTGGAGACTTGCCTTTGAATGTTTGGTGATCGACATATACAACCAAAGCTTGAAGGGGAAATATTATATGATAGCAATTAGACCATCAATGACCAATGGAGCATAATGTTGGCCAATCAAGAAGCATCACAAATGGGTGCAGCAAAGATAGGAATATTGCCATGGATGTGTGGTAAAATTATGAAAGAATCAGAAATGAGGGCTTTTAGGAGCATTTAGGGATAAGCATCGATAGGTGACAAGCTAAGAAAGATTCATTTGAGATGGTTTGGACATGTCCAAGACGGACCAGCAACTGCGCCATAGAGGAAAAGTTTTTCTATGCAAGTTAATGGCCCACCAAGGGGGTAGACTGAAGAAGACGAGGGAAGTAGTAAGCATAGACCTGTAGAAGTGGAACCAATACAAGGATTTGGCTCAGGATAGATTGGAATGGAGAAACAGAATTGATGTAGCCAACCCCAACATTGTAAGGACAAGGCTTTTTCCATATGATGATTCAATAGATTTAGTAATGGGACTATGGGAGTACCCAGTCTAAATGAATTTCTTAATCCAGTCCATGGTCTAGACCAACCAATGTCAAACTGTTTAATAAATCAAATTGAAAATTGTTTGAAAGGACTTGTTCACAGTAAGAAACTCATTAGTATAAACTAGGTAACTATACTTTGGCCAGCCCATTACATGAACTATAAACAAACATTCTGAAAAAATTGTCAAATATGCATGCATGGAGAGAGAATAACAAGATTGGAGGAAACAACGTGTCCTTGAGGTGGTGACCCTCTTATTATATAAGGGTTGATTACCCTCTAATTAGTATCCTACTACAATACAAGTTCCTATTATTAGTATCATTAGTATCTCAATACAATACAAGTTTCTAAAATAAAGCTATCTTAATAAAAACAAGTTTCTGGATTGACACCTCCCCTCAAATTGATGCGGGGGAGGCATAAAGCAACAATTTGGAAACCAGAAACTGATGTCGAGGCCGAGGCCGAGGAAGTCATTTGGTGAAGATATCAGCAAACTGAAGGTCAGTAGGGACATGAAGTAAAGAAATGACATCACGCTTCAATTCATCCCGAATAAAGTGGCAGTCCACTTCAATATGTTTGGTGCGTTTATGAAAGACAGGATTCTCAATGATCCGGATAGCCCAAGTATTATCCGCATGCAAGGATGTAGGAGAGGTTTGTGCAAAACTAAGTTCCAAAAGAAGTCCCCGTAGCCATAAGATTTCGGAGCAGGCCGAAGACATTGCCCTATATTCAGCCTCCGTGGAGGATCGAGAAACACGCTCCTGTTTCTTGCATTTCCAGGAAATTAGCGAATTTCCAAGATACATGCACCAACCAGTAGTAGATTGACTAGTATCCTGACAGCCTGCCCAGTCAGCGTCTGCATAAGCGGTCAACTGAAGCGGATTATCCTTGGGATAAAATAAACCACGAGTAACAGCTCCCAACAAATACCGGATAATGCGCTTTACAGCAGTAGATGCCGGTGTCTAGGAGATGTCATGAATTGGCTCACAAGATTGACAACATATGATATGTCTAAGCGAGTGATTGTGAGATAGACTAAGCTGCCGACCAGACACCTGTATGTATGTGGATTAGGAAGAAGATCGCCATCATCTTTACTCAATTTGAGGTTGACCTCTACAGGTGTATCAACAGGCGGAGATTCATGTAGATCAGCAAGCTCAATAAGATCAGATGTGTGTTTGTGTTGATTAAGAAACAGACCTTTAGGAGATTGATGCATTTCTAAGCCCAAAAAATAATGTAAATGGCCTAAGTCCTTCATATTGAAATAATCACTGAGAGAAGCTTGGATAGACTTGATCATACTATCATCAGTGCCACTGATAATAATATCATCAACATACATAAGTAGAACAGTAATACCAGTAGATGTCGTGTGCATGAACAAAGATGGATCGTACGGGCTCTAAGTATACCACTAGTGCATAAACGCCCCCTAAAAGTTTCAAACCATGCCCAAGGAGCTTGCTTTAGACCATAAAGAGATTTCCGGAGGCGACAGACAAAATTTTTAGATGGAGAGGAGACGCCCTGCAGTATCCGCATATAGACCTTTTCTTTCAAATCCCCATGAAGAAAGGCAGTTTTGACATCCATTTGGTATGACAGCCAAGATTTTGAGGCAGCAATGGCGAGAAGTAACCGAACAGATGTCATTTTTACCACAGGTGCAAACGTCTCCTCGTTATCAATGCCATATTCCTGCCTGTTGCCGAGTGCCACAAGTCGAGCTTTGTGCCTATCCAAGGAACCATCAGATTTGAGTTTGATGGAGAAGATCCGTTTGCAACCGATCGGTTTAACTGCGGAAGGACAATCCACAATGTCCCATGTGTGATTTTGATCTAATGCATCTAATTCCACCCTCATAGCCTGGTTCCAATTATCACGTTGTACTGCCTGTAAATAAGAACTTAGTACAGAAACAGAGGAAAGAGTTGTCATCAAGGAAGTGTAGGTAAATCCATACCTCTCAGGTGGTCTAGAAGTTCTGGATGAGCGACGCAGGATATGAGTTGTGGAACTAGTTGCAGGCGGAAGATCAGGAGGACGAGCATCTGCAGTGGTTGGTTTTTCCCGATGACGATAAACAAAATCAGGATTAAACCTAGTAGCACTTGTTTTATCTGAAAAACCCGATAAGAGAGCAGGAGAAGAGGAATGAGGAGAATCTAAATGAGTTCGAAAAAAATACTGGTTTTCAAAGAAAATAACATTACGAGAAACCCTGATGCGACGACCAATGGGGTCGTAGCACACAAAACCTTTTTGATTGGTGGCATTACCCAAAAAAGCACACCTACGAGATTGAGCGATTAATTTTGTTCGTTTTGTGGGCGGTAACTGAACGAAGCAAACACAACCAAAAGTATGTAGATGATCAAACACGGGATGATGACCAAACAAATTAAAATGATGTGTTAATTGAGCAATGGTAGGGGATGGAAGACGGTTTATTAAATGGATTGCAGTGGTGAGAGCTTCTATCAAAAAACGCGGAGGGACTGATGATTCAATCAGTAGGGTTCGAGTAACATCAAGGAGATGCCATTTTTTCCGTTCCGCGACTCCATTTTATTGAGTATACGGCCATGTACGTTAAGAAATTATTCCTTTAGTTTCTAGAAAAGATTGAAAATCATTGGAAACATACTCCCCCCTGAGTCTGAGAGCAAAGTTTTTATACATTTTGAAAATTGGGTTTCAACATAGCTAAGAAAAAATTGAGCAAAGTTTTTATACATTTTGAAAATTGGGTTTCAACATAGCCAAGAAAAAATTGAAAAGCATTAGGAACATCAGACTTAGCATGCAATAAGTAAACCCAAGTAAACCGGTTGAAGTCATCAATGAACGTAACAAAGTACTTGAAATGACCATGGGAAAGGTGAGGAGCAATGCCCCAAACATCGCTGTGAATTAAGTCAAAACATTCAGTGCTCTATGTTGTGGAGTGAGGAAAAGGTAAAGATGTACTTTTTCCAAATTTAGAAGCATCACATTCAAAGGAAGCGGAATCTAAAGTTTTATTTAATAATCCAGATTTTAATAAAGTAGACATCGTAGAGGCATTCAGATGACCAAGTCTATTATGCCATAACCGAGAACTATTCTGAAGAAAAAAAAAACAACTGTTGTAAAAAAAATTTCCGAGTAAAAGAAGAAACTGGAAGGGAAAACAGCCTGCCACACTTAGGCCCCCTCGCGATCACTTCCCCTAACTCCGGGTCCTGCACAACACAACCAGAAGAAGAAAAGAAAACTTTGTAATTATTCTCAACAAGTTGACCTACAGAAATTAGATTTGCAGCAAGATGAGGAGACACTAAAACATTGGCTAATGGTAAGGGGCCAGATGTATCACCAACAGAGGTGATTGGAAAATGGTCTCCATTTGCAGTTTGAACAGTAAGGGTACCGGTGTAAGGAACAACATTTTGCAAATTGGTGGGTGAAGAGGTCATACGGTTACTTGCTCCAGAATCTAAGTACCATGTATGAGATAGAGACGAATCAGTACCTGAGATGTTCATAGAGGCCAAGACATTGAGTATCATTTGATTTACCATATCAGGAGTGAGATGAGCTGGGGATGTAGATTGCGATGAGGAACCAGACTGTGAAGAAGAATCATACTGGAGGGAGCCATTGAAGTCGGAGGTTGCATATTATTGAGAGGTCACTGTGTAAGCACTAGAAGTGGACTGTACTGTGTAAGTACCAGGAGTTGACGGTGTATAGTTGCGGGAAGTAAAATTGCGACCCTTCTTTCGACATTCTTCAATAACATGACCAAGGCTTTACAATACCTACAGATCTTTGCATTGCATTGGTTTGCAAAATGACCATATTTTTTACAGTTATAGCACTGAACTTTATTGATGTCCCTGGGAGGGGGTCTGGTGGTAGTAGCATTGGCAAGTGGAGCCTCAGCAGATCTCAGTTGTTCCATAGAAGTTTTGGTGACCAAACATTGTTATTCCCGCCTGAAGATAGTCATCTAAGCTGGGAAGAGAAGCCCGGCTCATCGAGTTTGATCTAACAGTCTCATACTCCGGACTAAGTTTTATGAGGAATTGGTCCCGATGGCTATTTTGTTGTAGAGGAAGGAGTTCGGGTAGAAGTGCTTCAGACACAGTGGCAAACTTGATCTCATCATATTCAGACCGTAGTCTTCTAAACCCGTTGTAATATTCTTGGATAGATTGGGTGCTTTGGGTAAACTGAGAGATGTCAAGTTCCAATTGAAATTGGCGAACAACATTGCTTTGCTGATAGATCTTTTTAAGGTAGTCCCACATCTCACGGGCAGTTTTGCAAGGCTTCAGGTTGAGGATAAAATGCGGTTCAACAGAGCCCAGTAACCAAGTTTTGGTTTTAGCATCCTTAGTTTTCCACGATGAAATCTTTTTGTCTTCATCCTCCGGTTTACTTTCAAACCCATCAAAATATCCCCACAGTTCCTTTCCTTCTAAGTACATTTGAAATTGGAAGGCCCACTATGTTTAATTTTTTCCATCAAAACAGACGAGGGCAATTTCAGACTTTTCCATAATAGCAGACTAGTAAGGAATTAGGGATGCGGTATGTGGGCCCTGCCAAGTGATAACAAGCTGCAGTAGTGTCACGTATTGAAAAAAACAGCAGCAAGGAGTAAAAAAACTTACAAAACCTACTCAGCAGCTTACTCGGCAAGAAGCACAGGAACTGAATAGCAGCAAGTAGTAACAAGAATGACCAGAAAATACTCGGAGAAACAGAAACTGTTACCAGAAACTGATACAGCAACTGTGGCACCAACAGAAACTGTTCCCAGAGCAGAAACAAGCCCTAAACAGGACTGAAGACCCAAAAAATTGGGTTGGGTTTTGTGCGTGGGTCCCACCAGAAGATCAGTTGGAAAATCAGATGGTATAGATGAAAGCACAGAAGAATTATGCAACTTATGGAAGAAGATTCATCCAAAAACAGTCCAGATCCAACTTTTTGGACGGCTGAGATGAAATCAGATTAATAAACTTGATTATTCACTGAATGCAGTAGAAGACCTACCTGGGATTAGGAAAAAATTCCTGAAAAATCACCAAAATAACTAAGAATTCTAGTCGAGCATCCTGGGCTGGTTCCGCAAAAGTGTTGAAGACGATCTCAGGTGGGCCACACTTGATCTGAGATGATTTGAGATGATCAGAGATGATCGGAGACACACAAAGGGCTTCCAGACGTGGAAGATGGCAAAGAGGATCTATAGATCCTTGTTGCTTGAAGAAACTAGACCACTAGAGCATGAATCAGTAGCTCTGATACCATGTCAGATATGCATGCATGGAGAGAGAATAACAAGATTGGAGGAAAAAAACGTGTCCTTCTTAGGGTTGTGACCCTCTTATTATATAAGGATTGATTACCCTCTAATTAGTATCCTACTACAATACAAGTTCCTATTATTAGTATCATTAGTATCTCAATACAATACAAGTTTCTAAAATAAAGCTATCTTAATAAAACAAGTTTCTTAATAAAACAAGTTTCTGGATTGACAAAAATAACTCTAAGACTACGTTCAGTGGAACAAATGCTGGGATGGAACCCACAAGAGAGATGGTAACATAAGTCTCCAAGAGTTAACCCAGATTTTTCAAATTTCAAACATAAGGACTGATCCTAATGGTTGAACTAGAAAGATGAAAATGCTCAAGTGAAAAGGAAAAGGACATCATATAGAGGATCGGTCATTACAAAATCAGCAAAGACAATAAAAAATACCTTCAGCATTTCCATTTCTTCTTTTGTAGGACAAAACTTGATGAGATTCTCAACTTGGTCACTGTCTAAAACTGATCTATCCAGGGCCAAAATTGCAGTCTGTAAGGTTGTAATAGTGAAATTAATCAGACACTGACCATATCATGAACTAGCAAGTCAGTTACACATGTTGTCCAGCATTATACAATAGCACTATATTTCTATAACGACTGCAAATATATTTGAAACACAAAGTACCAATGTCAATATGACTGTCACACTAATGAAATGATTCAGAAGATGATTCATTTAGTTGATCCAATTACTTCCTTACCTCTTTTAAGTGCCTTAGTTTTCTTGCAAAATTTGTTAGAAGTCGTGTGTTGTCATAGACTGCTAGTTGGGTGCAGGGAATTAGTAAAGTCGAAACTACTCAAAAAGATTTAGTCAACGGCCAGTGGAAGGGACTTAGTGAATGTTAGGGGGGGCTAGGAATGTGATAGGTTCAAGAAACTAATTTACCCACAAATAAGAGGGAAAGGGTGTCCTCTTGCTCAAGAAGAGAATGCATAATAGAATAGTCAACCCGTCATTACTGTCTTTCCTACTACAAATAGAAACTGACTACAACTTTTCTAACTACCCATAATCCCTTCACATAACTGGTTCCTAACAGATGAAGGAAACTGAATTTAATTACATACATGGTAAAAGAGAAATTAGAAATAACAGCATAAACTAGAATGGACTTGTTGACTGGATCGGTAGGGTGGAACATGGCCTGCACGTTGGGCTCGGGTTTTATCAGCGCCTCCCCCTTAAACTTCGCCATGTTCTCACGGCGAGAATGCTGGAAAACAATGTTGGAAATCATACTGTACCTCCCTTCTTCCTTCGGCATATCCTTCCATTGAGCTAGTAGATCAGTAATTGTGCGGTTGCGCCTTTGGACCTGCCTTGTGTCCAGAACTACCTCAGGTTCTGGTTGTAGGCAAACCATCTTCAGTAATAGATGGCACATTGACCAACGATTGTGCTTGAGAGCCCAGTTTCTTTTTATTTTAGAAGAGACACATGGAAAACTGGGTGAAGTTTTGACTGTGAGGAAAGGTCCAGCTTGTAAGCAACTGGACCTACTTTTTGTACCACCTGATATGGGCAGTAGAACTTTGGTGCCAATTTCATAATGGACCGTAGAACAAGAGAAGTCTTTCTAAATGGTCGGAGACGCAAATACACCCAGTCCCCAATTTCAAATGAACTTTCACTTCTATTCTTGTCAGTTTGAGCTTTCATGCAAGCTTGGGCAGTAGATAGATGTTCTTTGAGACGTCTGAGTATACAATCCCGAGTCTATAACTCATAGTCTAGGTGATCAACTGCTGTTTGGCCTATAGTAAATGCAATTATGGTGGATGGCCGACCATACACTGCCTCAAACAGAATCATCTTGATGGACACCTCGAAGGTGGTATTATACCACCACTCAGACCATGGTAGCCATTAAGTCCACTGTTTTGGTTGAGAACCTGCAAAACAACATAAGTATGTCTCCAAACACAGATTAACAACTTCTGCTTGTCCATCTGTTTGAGGATGGTAGGCACTACTCATGCACAGTTGTGTGCCTTGTAGCCGAAAGAATTCCCGCGAAAATTGACTGAGGAAGACCTTGTCAGTGTTTTGGGCATTCCATGGAGTCGGGCTACTTCCTTAACAAATACTTGAGCAATTGAAGTTGTTATGAAAGGGTATGAGACAGGTACAAAATAGGCATACTTAGATAATCAATCGACAACCACCATTATGTTGGATTTGACTCAAAAGGTCCAACGGGCCTTATTGAGCGGTTTACTTGGGTCCCAAGTTATTAGGGCTAGTTCCTTATAAATATGCTCTTTGGGTTATTCTTTGTAAGCAAGCAAGCAAGGGGAACACAGAGAGCATTGTAAGGGCAGAGGCTGTGAGAGCGAGATTTAGATATGTGGGGAGACAGTAGGCTAAGTGTTAAAAGGGTTTGGAATCCTTGTAACGAGTTGTCCAATTATTCATCATAGTGAAATCGAGCAGGAGCTTATAGCACCGTGTACATAGGCAATTGCCGAACACGTAAATCTCGTGTCGTGGATCGCTTGTGTTGTAATTGATTCTGCGTGTTTGCCCTAAATAATTCCCCAACAATTGGTATCAGAAGGAGTCCTGGGTTTTTCAGAATACGAAACAGAGAATCTTAGAGGATCCGTGCTCTGTCGGAGTTCATCGCCGTCCGTCGTTCTTCGCTAGCTGGAGACCACCATGCCAGGCTGCACGTTGCTGGAGATTGAGATGCAGCGGAGCTGTTCTGCTATCTGCAGAAGTTCTATTGCAGAACCCAGTTGACAAAGAAGACAACCCAATTTTCTGGGTTAGTCCTGGGTTGATTCCGGGTCAGGTTCGACCCAACCCAGTCCGTGCAGAAAAGCCCAGCAACAACCAGCGCTGACGTCAGCTTATGTCAGCAATATGGTCAACAATCAAAGTTGACCAAATTCGACGGTCAAACTTCATTCGCATTTTTCGGGGCCATTCGGACTCCGATCCGCGCGCGCTTCGTTTCTTCCTACGCACACGCGTCGACGAGATCTACAAAGTTAGCGTAACAGATTGACTGTTTAAAGGGCTGAAAAAAAGGGGTGATTCCGGGCACAATGGAAACCAAGTTAACAGCTGTCACAGCAGGTATCAAATTTGAAATTCAGGAATTTGATGGAAAAATCGATTTTGGATTGTGGCAACGGAGAATGAAAAACATCTTAATCCGACGAGGTATCAAGGTGGGGTTGCTAGGCAAGGAAAAGAAGCCTACAACGATGGATGATGATGAATGGGCAGATCTAGACGAGAGAGCAGTTAGTTCCATTGAGTAGTATATCTCTGACGAACTGATGTTCAATGTCATGGAAGAGGAAACTGCAAAGGACCTTTGGGAAAAGCTCGAGAAGCTGTACATGGGAAAGAATCTGACCAACAAGTTGCATCTGAAGAAGCAGTTGTATGGGTTCATGATGGAGGAAGGGTGTGATGTGCTGGAGCACATGAACACGTTCAACAGGATGATCAGTGACTTGTTGAGGCTCGATGTGAAATTCGACGATGAAGAAAAGTCCTTGTTGTTGCTGAATTCTCAATCCGACTCATATGATCATTTTGTGACTACCCTGCTATATGGAAAGGAGATGCTCAATTTTGAAGAGGTCACGCGGAACATTATCTCCAACGCTACTAGAAGGAAGCCTAGTAAAGGCGATTCACATGCAGCGGGACTCCTAGCAAATGAAGCCTCGCATAACCGCGGCAGGTCCAAGGAAAGGGGTAGATCAAGAAGAAACAACTCCATATCAAAGTCCAAAAACAAAAAAGATTCAGATTGCTTTTATTACGGGAAGAAAGGGCACTAAAAGAAAGATTGATGGCATTACAAGGCGAATAAAGATGGAAGGAATAAAGCTCGAGACAAAGCCAAAAGCAGTGACTCCGCTAGTGTTGCTTCATAAAAGGAAGTGGACCTCCTATCAGTCTCGTAAGGAAGTGGACCTATCTGATGTATGGATTTTGGATTCCGGTTGTTCTTATTATATTTGTCCTAATCGTGAATGGTTTGATACCTGTGAGCCATGTGATGATGCCTGATGGTATTGTTCTAATGGGTAATGAAGCACCATGTAAGGCCATTGGAATGGGAACCATTAGAATTAGAATGGAATAAGCCAACAGGTCAACTCGACCTAATGGGTCAGCAACCCATGTATTGGGTCAGCCCATGAATGAGTTGTCAATAGATTAGATAGATATTAATTGACTTAATTATGCCTGTAATCATGTAATCAGATCCGTAATCAGATCCACTAATCTAGGCTACAGTGTTATAAATGTATCCTTCGTCAATACAATGCATGCAAATTCTCTTGCATCTTCACTCTCTCTTGTATGCTTCTGTAATCCATCTAGTGTGCTTCTGGCTTAGTTCAAGCATCTTCAACATGGTATCAGAGATCTGATAGTCTGTCCATTCAAGCATAAGAGGAGTTTTGAAACAGTCATGTTCGTCTAATCAAGCACTGGAACCTACTGTGATCAAAGGTGGGTATCTTCATCAAAGGTCTCGACACATAAAGAGACTGTTGTGACGATTGATCTGATCAACAGCAAGGCCCATCTCCATTTACACACAATCACATGACTGTTCTGTCAACCTGATCATGGGCCCCATCTCAGATAAGCGATCACACCAGCAAGCTACACCACCAAGGTCGCCCATTTATCCTTGGTTTTTTAAGCATTTTTCAAGATTTATCAGCTTCATCATGTCAGTGATTTACCAATTTTTCTGGATCGACAGTTTTTCATGACAGTTTTCCTTTTTTTTTCTCATCAAAATCACATCCAACCATTGGATTAGACCGGTTCTTCTTCCAATAGGGTCGAAAATCCATCTGGGTGATAACCAGGAAGACTAATTAGTGCATAAATCACTCTGTGAGAAGATCTGGTCCTTCTAGCACAGAATTTTGGGCCCCAATCACTTTTTTTTTTTCTGTTTTCCTTCGGAATTGAAAACAGTCATTCAACTTGAAGCATTTCTCACTACTTCTCATCTCAAACTAAGTTTTGTGATCTTTGCTTCAATCCAAGGTCAGCCGAACCTCATTCACTGGGATTTCAGATCTTGGTACTGTTTCTATGGTTGGATTTCACATCTAACTTAATTCTAAACAGTCTGTGATCAATTTGGTTTGTTCCAAATGTCTTCTGATCGAACTGCATCGGGTATTATTGTCAAACTTGATGGCACCAATTATCCCTATTGGTCCCACATAATGCAAAATTTCCTAAAAGGTCAAAAACTATGAAAATATGTTGCTCAGCAGATCCCTACACCAAATAGTAAGGATGCTACTTTTGAGGAATGGGAAGCTTCCGTCGGGAAAATAAATTCTTCGATTGCCAATTTGGTCAATCCATCTATTGGAAATCAATTAGCTAAATTCAATTATCCTAAGGCTGCTTAGGATTATTTAGCCAGATTGTATACTCAGTCTAATGCTGCTCGCCGGTATCAGTTAGAATGGGAAATAAGACCAAGGAAATGACTCTATTCATGATTTCTTCATCAAAATGACTGCGTTATGGGATCAACTGGCTCCAATGGAACCCACTTTTAAAACAACTGATGATGCTCATACCTTAAGTCTATAGGCAGCAGACTCGCTTGGTTCAGTTTCTTATGGCCCTCCGCCCTAATTTTTAACATGTTCACGGTCAATTATTACATCGGTCACCACTGCCTTTCGTGGATACGGCACTCTCGGAACTTCTGGCAGAAGAACAAACTCAGCTTTCTCTTACGAGGAAGAAACATGTGGAACCCACACATGTACTATCAGCAAATGTTAGTACCCCACGGAATGATCGCTCATTTCCATCTGGTACCAATGACTTTTGTAATTATTGTAAGAAGAAAGGACACTAGAAATGGGACTGCACAACTAGACCTCAAAGGCCAAACAATAAGAACAAACACTCTGGTCAACAACCCAATCGTGGTCCCATGCAATCTTATCCACAGCGACCCTATGTGGCCAATGTTACTGAAGATGATAGTTTTGTGCCTCCGCAAATGGATCTTGCATCTCAGATTCAGGCTATGGTTGATGAGCGCATGCAACAGTTGTTTTTGGCTTCCTCCACTAGTTCTACTTCTCAGATGGCCACTACACCTTCAGCCTCTGGATCTGCCATGACCATTTCTGGTCCACCAGGTACTCTTGATACTATATGGATTTTTTATTCTGGTGCATCTTATCATATGACGAATGATGTTTCCAAACTTCATAATTGTTATACCCCTAATAGCTCTCTCACCATCCATACAGCTAATGCCACTCCTCTACCAGTCTCCCTTATTGGCTCCATTTCAAATAAGTTGATCTCTCTCACTAATGTTTTGTGTGTTCCTCACCTGTCTATCAACTTAATCTTTGTTAGTCAATTGACTTCCTCTAGATTTCTTGTCTCATTTTCTTCTACTGGCTGTTTTGTGCAGGATCCACGCACTGGGAGACAGATTGGGACCGGCCTTAGGTCAGGAGGACTTTACTATCTCCACTCGCTGCATCTTCCATCTGATAAAATGTAAAGAGCAAAATGAGAGGAAGAAGTTTGGAGGAAAAGTTGATACCTCAATTGAGGATCGACTCACCATTTTATAATCATATTAACCCTAATTACATGCTATCAATCAGCAGGATTACAATCAGAATATAAAGAATAAAGAATGTAAATCTCTATACATGGAAGAAAATCTATGAGATAAGATGTATGACAAGCTGTACAAGACTCAATACAGTCCCACACGTGGGATATCCTTCTTGGGCCTAGATGGGCCTTAGTTATCTTCTACACTCCCCCTCAAATTGATGTGGTAAGGCAGAAAACATCAATTTGCTAGTGAGATCATGATGACGCGTTTTGGGAAGAGCTTTTGTGAAGATATCCGCCAACTGGTTAAGAGTAGAGACATGAGGCAAAGTGATCTTCTCCGTAACAACATGCTGACGGATGAAGTGGCAATCAATCTCAATGTGCTTCGTTCTTTCATGAAAGACCGGATTGTTTGCAATTCTCGTAGCACTGGTGTTGTCCCCATGAAGAGGTGTAGATCTACCAATGATGACACCGAATTCACAGAGAAGACGGCGTAGCCAGATGATTTCAGCACTTGCAGATGACATGGCCCGATATTCAGCCTCAGCAGAAGATTTAGAGACAGTGGTTTGCTTCTTACATTTCCACGAAATCAAGGAGTCCCCAAGAAACATACACCAGCCAGTGGTAGAGCGCCGAGAATCTGGGCAACCAGCCCAGTCAGCATCCGAATAAGCTGATAAGTGCAGAGAAGCGCCCGAAGAGTAGAAGAGACCATGGTTAAGGGTGCCTTTGACATAGCGGAGTATGCGCAAGGCAGCAGCAAGGTGAGGTTTGTGAGGATTGCTCACAAACTGGCTAATCGTATGAACGGCATGAGAAATATCTGGTCGGGTCATAGTTAAGTAGAGTAAACTACCTACTATTCGCCGAAAAACAGAAGGATCATCTAGGAGCTGGCCATCATCCCTACGGATCTTGCTGTTCAATTCCATAGGAGTATCAAAAGTGTGAGCATCATCAAGTTGTGCCGAAGTGATTAAATCTTTAGCATATTTCCGCTGATGAATCCGAATGCCAGATTTGCTACGTATGAACTCCAGCCCTAGAAAGTAAGTGAGAGGACCAAGATCCTTCATTCTGAAGTGGCGAGTGAGATGACGTTTGAGATCCGTAATACCGGCACTATCATTGCCACTGATAATCATATCATCAACATAGACTAAGAGAAATGTGTAGCCTTTTGATGTCCATCGGAGGAAGAGGGAACTATCAGAGTGACTCTGGCGAAATCCAGCTTGAAGGATAGCGGCCCGAAATTTATCAAACCAAGCCCTGGGAGCCTGCTTAAGTCCATAAAGAGCTTTCCTCAATTTACAAACATGGTGTGGAGGACAAGCATAACCCGGAGGTGGTTTTAAATAAACAGTTTCATGTAAGTCGCCATGAGGCGTTTTTGACATCCATTTGCCATAGGGGCCAGTTACGGGCTGCAGCTACACGAAGGAGGGTGCGAACAGTGGTCATTTTAGCCACTGGTGCAAATGTCTCCTCATAGTCAATGCCATACTCCTGCTTGTAACCCTGTGCCACCAATCTGGCTTTGTAGCGGTCAAGACTCCCATCAGAGTTAACCTTTATAGAGTAGATCCATTTACTGCCAATCACAGAGGTGCCTTCAGGAGTCGGTACCAAGTCCCATGTGTTGTTTGCTTCAAGAGCAAGCAACTCCTCAGTCATAGCATCCTGCCAATATGCAATCTTCGAAGCCTGTGAATAAGAGGTGGGAATAGGAGCACTATCCAAAGAAGTGAAAAGAGCAGGGAAGCCATATCTGTCAGGAGCAACAGAAGGACGACTAGAGCGTCGCAAGGGTATAACACTATCGGTGGAGGAAGTATTAATACCTGAGGGTGTAGGAGGCAGTATTGGGAGATGATCAGGAGAAGGAGGCCCCACAGGAGGAACCTTGTTACGCCGGACATAGACCTTGGTAATAGGTGGTGGTGGAGAAGTAGGTGCAGGAAATTGTGGCAGATAAGAGACAGCAACAGGATGTGTATCCAAACGCAAAGAGAAGAAAGGAATGTGTTCTAAGAAGATTACATTACGAGATATTCGCATGCGTTTCTCAGATTGGTCATAGCATAGAAATCCCTTGTGTTCAGTACTGTACCCTAGAAAGAGACATTTGGCAGCTTGAGGTAACAGCTTAGTGCGTTCTGTAGGTGGAAGATGGACAAAGCATAAACAACCAAAACACGCAAGTGAGAATATGAAGGAGTATTACCAAAGAGAGCTTCATATGGAGTAGTCTTTCCTAGAACGGAGCTAGGATGACGATTGAGGAGATATACAGCAGTCTGTGCAGCATCACACCAAAAGGTGGGAGGAACTAAAGATGCAAGGAGGAGAGAACGAACAGTTTCAAGAATATGTCTGTTCTTCCTCTCCGCAACACCATTTTGCTGTGGAGTATGTGGGCAAGATTTTTGGTGAAGAATTCCTTTATCAGAAAGGAAGGCAGAAAATTCATGGGATATGTATTCTCCACCAGAGTCAGACCTAAGAGTTTTTATTTCTTTCTGAAATTGAGTTTGAACCATTTTGTAAAGCTTTTGGAAGAAAGAAAAAACTTCAGATTTGAAGCGCATGAAATAAATCCAAGTGAAACGAGAATGATCATCAATGAATGTCACATAATACTTAAAGCCTGTCCGACTCAAGGTGGGTGCAATTCCCCAAACATCAGTGTGAATAACATCAAAGATGATAACGCACGAGAACTATGAATAGGAAAAGGCAAGATATGACTCTTACTCAAACAACACGTTTCACACTTAGATTGAAGGAAAGAGGACATCACTTTATTATTAAAAGTGGGTTCTAAAAAACCATTTTTAAATAGGGAAAGTAAATACGCATTGTTCACATGACCAAGACGACTATGCCACACAGTCCACAATTTATCTAACTGAGGAGAAGAAGAAGAAAAGAGAGAATGATGTCCAATGTCCAGCAGAAATAGTCGACCGTGTTTACTCCCTGTTGCGATCACCTTCCCAGTTTGCCGCCCCTGTATGACACAACCAGTGGAAGAAAAGATAATATGGTACCCATCATCAATAAGTTGTCCTACAGAAAGTAAATTGGCTGATAATTTGGGAACAAAGTAGACATTGGGAAGGTGGAGAGACTGGCCAGAGACACCAGATAAAATAATGGTACCAATTCCAGAGATGATTAATTGGTCTCCATTAGCAGTGGTGATTTTTTCTTTTCCAAGGTAAGGGTGAGAGGCTGTAAAGCTACTTTCTACAGAAGTCATGTGGTTCGATGCTCCTGAATCTAGAAACCATGTGGATGGGGTGATGGATGAAGACAGAGATATTGAAGAATGAAAAGCTGGAAATGCTAGAGGAGAGTGAGATTGATACCGATCACCATTAGCATCATAATTGTCCATAGTAGAAAAGAGGCAGGAACAATACTAATAGCAGCAAAGACAGCAACAGTACTTTTGAGGATGACCTTGAATCTGGTGGCAGAGGAGGTACGTGGACCCCACAATCTGATCTAAGCCCCAGATCAGATAGTTCCCAGCATGCAGCACAATCAGCAGTAGTTGTGGGAATCAGAGAGTGACAACAGAGTGACAACAGAACAGAGCACAGTGCACCCAAGGGGTTCTGTTCTACACTAATCCAAGCCGAGAGAGAGATGGAGAGGACTAACAGCAATCAGTCAGCAATAACCAGCAAGAGATGCTGAGTGGCTGGTTTAGATAAGTTACTGGAGCACTCAGATGAACTCCAAAGCAAAAAGGGAACCCAACAGTGACCAAAAACAGTCCAGACGACCACTGTGAAGGTGCTAGAGTGGTCACGTGGGGCCCACAATGGGATCAGATCTCTGATCAAATAATGCGGTCTTCTGTGGGAGACTTTTTACTAACTTCCAGATCAGGTTGCATAACAAATTGATGAAAATCCGCAAAATTCAACGGATCTGATGAAAACTATCTTGTAAAACTATGAAAGCACAAGTAGCAGTAGATGGCCTACCTCTGATTTGTTAAAAAATCCTGAAAAATGCCCATAAATCTTAGAGAAGATGGGCGACCCTTGTGGTGGCTGTTGTTTGTGCTATCTGGATGATCGGATGATGGCCGCAGTGAAGCAGTGAAGCACAAACGGTAAAAACCGTGAAGCTCGTCAGTGTGTCGATTTGAACATGAACTCTATGAGCGGACCAACAGCAAGATCAAAGGTAGGGGATGGAAGGACAAGATATTTTCGCAACACCAGGCCAAAGTTTCACTCAAATCGGATCAAAATCCACAAATTTGAACGGCTGTGATGGAAACTGCCGGACAAAACTGAAATATCACAAAATGAGGTGGATATCCTACTTCTGATGATCCAAAAATCTTGAAAAAATCTCCATAAATAAGAGAATAACCAGACGAACAATATAGGCTGCTTCCGCTGCGATGATGATGATGATCAAAGGTGGGCCACCTCTGATCAGGGATGATCAGACACTATCGGAGAGAAGTTTTCACTTCAGGAAGAAGAATGATCAATGATAGAAGACAATAGAAGAGGGATTGATCATAACCATAGCTCTGATACCATGATAAAATGTAAAGAGCAAAATGAGAGGAAGAAGTTTGGAGGAAAAGTTGATACCTCAATTGAGGATCGACTCAACCATTTTATAATCATATTAACCCTAATTACATGCTATCAATCAGCAGGATTACAATCAGAATATAAAGAATAAAGAATGTAAATCTCTATACATGGAAGAAAATCTATGAGATAAGATGTATGACAAGCTGTACAAGACTCAATACAGTCCCACACGTGGGATATCCTTCTTGGGCCTAGATGGGCCTTAGTTATCTTCTACACCATCATCCAGCATATCCCCTGCCGCACTCGTTTCATCTACATTACCCTTTGCCCTTTGGAACTCTCGTTTAGGCCATTTATCTTTAAATAAAATGAAGTTTTTATTTACTAGTGGTGTATTTGGAGACATTTCTGTATCAGACATTTCTACTTGCTTTGGTTGCCAATTTGGTAAACAACATGCATTCCCATATACGAAAAGCACTTCTTTTACTAATGCTCCTTTCGCTTTGGTACATTCTAACGTTTGGGGACCCGCCTCTCAGCCAACGAAAGGTGGTTCCATTTATTATGTGTTTTTTATTGATGATTTCACTAGATATACATGGTTGTATTTAATGAAAAACCGTTCTAAGTTATACACTATCTACACTGCTTTCTCCACCATGGTTTCCACTCAATTTGACACGATTAAAATATTCAGGTCCAACTCCGGAGGAGAATACATGTCCCACAAATTTTGTTCTTACCTGACTAATCAAGGGACTCTAGCTCAATTATCATGTCCTGCCACCCCACAGCATAATGGTGTAGCAGAACGGAAACACAGACATATCCTAGAGACTGCTAGATCCTTGATTTATTCCTCACATGTTCCTCTGCAATTCTGGAGGGAAGCAGTCCTGACTGCAATCTATCTGATTAACAGGACACCATCCTCTGTTTTATCTGGTACATCTCCCTATGAAAAATTGTTTTCTTGTAAACCCGACTTGTCCTATCTCAATGTTTTTTGCTGCACCTGTTTTGTTCAATTGCATGATAATGAGAGAACCAAACTTTCCCCAAAATCCATTGTTTGTGTCTTTTTAGGGTATGGCATCGAACAAAAAGGCTATCGATGCTATGATCCTAAATCCAATAGGTTACGGGTCTCTTGTAATGTCACCTTCTTGGAACATATACCTTTATATACATTACCTACACATTCCCCTTCTCCTGAGCAACCTACGATCTATCATCTTGATCCCTTTCCAGACCTATTTTCCTCTGATACCCCTTCTCCTCCACTCCTGTAGGTATATCATCGTAAGCCCAAACCTCTGTTTGCTCCTTCGTAATCTGCAGCCCCACCTCCTACTTCTAACCATGGGCCTATCTCCTCTGCTCCAAATGTGCAAGATCCTCCTCAAACTCGAAGGTACCCTTTGGTTGGCTTTGTTTGTACTGATCATTTTTCTCCATCGTATAAGTCCTTCCTTACAGTAATTCATACTTTGGCAGAACCACAATCCTATAAGGAGGCCATTACTCATCCAAACTGGAGATCTGCCATTGCCGAAGAACTTGCAGCTCTACAAAAAACTCACACATGGGACCTTGTTCCTCTTCCCTCAGGGAAACGGGCTATCGACTGCAAATGGATTTTTAAAATCAAGACCAAATCTGATGGTTTTGTTGATTGTTACAAGGCTCGCTTGGTTGCAAAGGCTTCACACAAGAATATGGGGTAGATTATGAGGGGACTTTTGCTCAGGTTGCTAAGATGACAACTGTTTGTAGTTTTATCTCTGTTGCCGCTGTTAGACATTGGCCCCTCTATCAGCTTGATGTCAAGAATGCATTTTTGAATGGATTCCTTCAAGAAGAAATCTATATGCATCCTCCTCTAAGCGTTGTAAAACCTCATTCTGTGTGTTGTCTCAAACGCGCTTTATATGGACTCAAACAAGCCCCTTGTGCTTGGTTTCAACGGTTTAGCACCAACATTATCAGCATTGGTTTTTCTCAAAGTGCTCATGACTCCGCTCTCTTCACTCAACTATTCGCGATCTGGATGTGTTTTCCTGTTACTCTATGTCGATGATATGATTATTACTGGCAATGATGCTCCTGGTATTCTATCCTTGAAGCATTTTCTTCATCGATAGTTTGAGATGAAAGACTTGGGCAATCTGCGGTACTTTCTGGGCATTGAGGTTGCTGATAAGTGCTTTATAGTTGCAATTAAAGCCCTAATATTTGATTGATCTTAAGCTAGTTCATGTTTATTTTATTTGTTTTTACATAGTCTTTGTTAATTTTTATGCAAAGGTAAAAAGAAGCAAAAAGAGAGGAATTAAAGAAGACATGATGGGCATGAATCATCAAGTAGGGCCATGGTGGGTCCCATCCAAGCAATTTCAGATTTCAAGACTAATTTCTAATCCTTTGGGAACTTACAATTCAAAGAAGGAAAGAATTAGAGAAAGAAATTCTAATCAAAGAAGAAAAGCGAAAGAAAGAAAGAAGAAAAAGGAAAAAACCAAATCTTGGGTTACACACGCCCAAGGGGGGTCCACATCCTTTAAAAAGAGAAGAATTTCAGAAATTAGAAAGTCTTATTCAAGTTAAAAGTGGAGTTCAAGAATGGAGAGAAAAAAAAGAGAAAAAGAAGGAAAGTTAAAGAAAGAGTTCAAGCCAAGATAGAAGTCCTAAAAGAGGGGTCCCACACTCATGTTGCAAGCACCAAATAGGGCCCACTTTTATGTCAAAAGTTCAGATTTAATTCCTTGCAATCAATCTCAGATTTGTGGGTCCAGATTTAGAAAGTTTTTCTAAACAAGAAATAAGACTCCTAATTCAATCTAATAGGAAACCTAATTATAAAAGCGAGATGGAGATCTAATCATACAAGGAGAGAAGCCTAAAAAGGAGGAGATTCCTCACTAAGAGAGGCTTTTGCAAGAATTATAAATAGTATACAAGAGGTGGACGTCCAAGCACACCATCAGCCATTAATCACACATCAAACCAGCCACCATCATCCCATAATTCTTTGCTGCAGTACAGCCACTTTGGGGCACCTTTGGAGCATTCTTTGGAGAGCTTTTGGAGTGAGGAAAAGGGGAACACGCTGCTGGCCATCCACTGCATCTTCATTATCTTCTAGTTTTCTTCTTATGACTCTATTTTCTAGTTTATTTTTCATTAAAGACATGAGTAGCTAAACTTTTTACAGCTAGGGTGTAATTGAAACCCTAGCCTAGTTCTACGTAGTCTCTTTTGGCGTCTTTCAATTCAGATCTCAGTTTATTAGTTGAGATTCTAAACCATGTTTTTAATTGATGAAGTTGTGTATATGCCATGTTCAATTAATTTTAAGAGTAATTAACTTAATTTTGATAGATCTTGATGTTAAGCATCTAGTGTTTAAAACCATGAATAATCTAAGTATATACTGTAGAAGATAATGTGGCTCAGGCCCACTAGGCCCAGCCCGGCTCAGGCCCACTAGGCCCAGCCCAAGGGCTTGTACACAACTGTATATCAGATCCTCTTGGATAATGTTCTGATTTGATGCTGATTTATTTCCTTGTATAGATTAGGAGATTAATTGTTAATTCCTTGTATAGATTAGGAGATTGATTGTTTATTATTCTGATTGCCCTTGATTAGGGTGTAATGATATTATAAATATACATACGATCCTCTATTGAGGTATCGGTTCATCTTCAACCTTTGTCTCTTCCTCTTTCTGTGATTACATGGTATCAGAGCAAGGTTAATCTCTGAACATCTCCTTAGTAGTCATCTGGGATCATTTTCTTCAGCCAGATCTTCTCTGATCATCCCTGATCAAGACGTGGCCCACTTCAGATCAACTTCAACATCTCTCAAAACCACCTCCATCCTGGTCGACCAGCATTGCTGGTATTTATGAGCATTTTTCTGGATTTTTTCTCCCATCAGAGGTGAGGTTTCCAGCAACATTTGTGATATTTCTATTTCTTGCCTCTGTTTTCATCAAAACCGTCCAAATTTGTGGATTTTGATCCGATTTGAGTGAAACTTTGGCCTGGAGTTGCGAAAATATCTTGTCCTTCCATCCCCTACCTCTGATCTTGCTGTTGATCCTCTCATGAAGTTCCTGTTCAAATCGACACACTGCCGAACTTAACGGTTTTTACCGATTTCGACAAACTGTTTCACGTTTGCTCTCTGTTTCACTATTGGACCACTAGCGACCACTGCAACAGCACCAACTGTCAACCTAGTGTTGGTCGACTCATTTTTCTGGGAATTATGGTGATTTTTCAGGAATTTTTCCATCACCTTTGAGATAGTTTCCAACATCTTCTTCATCTGACGGTTTTCTAAGACAGATTTCATCATCACCGTCCAGATTTGTGGATCTTTTTCCAAATCTCATCAGATTTGGACCTGAAGGAAGTACATTTGATCCACTTTACAGCGATCAAACCTGATCTGTGATTCGATCATTCTGTGGGGCCCACGTGTGGATTCACCAGCTGACGATAGGGACGTCAGGCTTCCCTGTACTCTGTTGCTGCTACTGTGCACTTCTGTTTGCACCTTCCTCACCCTCTGGCTACCAGCATCCACCTGACAAGTATTACCACTGAGTTTTTAGACCTGCTACTGCTGTTTCTGCTACTTTTTGGCTGTGTTTTCAATAGTTGCTGCTGTTTCGATTTGCTGCTTGCAAGCTTACTGTTGCTGCTGCCACTGTTAGCCCTCTTTGCTGCCGCCACATTGTTGCTATTACATATTTGCTGTCCCTTGCTGTTAGTATTGTTCCTGCCTCTTTTCTACTATGGACAATTATGATGCTAATGGTGATCGGTATCAATCTCACTCTCCTCTAGCATTTCCAGCTTTTCATTCTTCAATATCTCTGTCTTCATCCATCACCCCATCCACATGGTTTCTAGATTCAGGAGCATCGAACCACATGACTTCTGTAGAAAGTAGCTTTACAGCCTCTCACCCTTACCTTGGAAAAGAAAAAATCACCACTGCCAATGGAGACCAATTAATCATCTCTGGAATTGGTACCATTATTTTATCTGGTGTCTCTGGCCAGTCTCTCCACCTTCCCAATGTCTACTTTGTTCCCAAATTATCAGCCAATTTACTTTCTGTAGGACAACTTATTGATGATGGGTACCATATTATCTTTTCTTCCACTGGTTGTGTCATACAGGGGCGGCAAACTGGGAAGGTGATCGCAACAGGGAGTAAACACGGTCGACTATTTCTGCTGGACATTGGACATCATTCTCTCTTTTCTTCTTCTTCTCCTCAATTAGATAAATTGTGGACTGTGTGGCATAGTCGTCTTGGTCATGTGAACAATGCGTATTTACTTTCCCTATTTAAAAATGGTTTTTTAGAACCCACTTTTAATAATAAAGTGATGTCCTCTTTCCTTCAATCTAAGTGTGAAACGTGTTGTTTGAGTAAGAGTCATATCTTGCCTTTTCCTATTCATAGTTCTCGTGCGTTATCATCTTTTGATATTATTCACACTGATGTTTGGGGAATTGCACCCACCTTGAGTCGGACAGGCTTTAAGTATTATGTGACATTCATTGATGATCATTCTCGTTTCACTTGGATTTACTTCATGCGCTTCAAATCTGAAGTTTTTTCTTTCTTCCAAAAGTTTTACAAAATGGTTCAAATTCAATTTCAGAAAGAAATAAAAACTCTTAGGTCTGACTCTGGTGGAGAATACATGTCCCGTGAATTTTCTGCCTTCCTTTCTGATAAAGGAATTCTTCACCAAAAATCTTGCCCACATACTCCACAGCAAAATGGTGTTGCGGAGAGGAAGAACAGACATATTCTTGAAACTGTTCGTTCTCTCCTCCTTGCATCTTTAGTTCCTCCCACCTTTTGGTGTGATGCTGCACAGACTGCTGTATATCTCCTCAATCGTCATCCTAGCTCCGTTCTAGGAAAGACTACTCCATATGAAGCTCTCTTTGGTAATACTCCTTCATATTCTCACTTGCGTGTTTTTGGTTGTTTATGCTTTGTCCATCTTCCACCTACAGAACGCACTAAGCTGTCACCTCAAGCTGCCAAATGTCTCTTTCTAGGATACAGTACTGAACACAAGGGATTTCTATGCTATGACCAATCTGAGAAACGCATGCGAATATCTCGTAATGTAATCTTCTTAGAACACATTCCTTTCTTCTCTTTGCGTTTGGATACACATCCTGTTGCTGTCTCTTATCTGCCACAATTTCCTGCAACTACTTCTCCACCACCACCTATTACCAAGGTCTATGTCCGGCGTAACAAGGTTCCTCCTGTGGGGCCTCCTTCTCCTGATCATCTCCCAATACTGCCTCCTACACCCTCAGGTATTAATACTTCCTCCACCGATAGTGTTATACCCTTGCGACGCTCTAGTCGTCCTTCTGTTGCTCCTGACAGATATGGCTTCCCTGCTCTTTTCACTTCTTTGGATAGTGCTCCTATTCCCACCTCTTATTCACAGGCTTCGAAGATTGCATATTGGCAGGATGCTATGACTGAGGAGTTGCTTGCTCTTGAAGCAAACAACACATGGGACTTGGTACCGACTCCTGAACGCACCTCTGTGATTGGCAGTAAATGGATCTATTCTGTAAAGGTTAACTCTGATGGGAGTCTTGATCGCTATAAAGCCCGATTGGTTGCGCAAGGTTACAAGCAGGAGTATGGCATTGACTATGAGGAAACATTTGCTCCAGTAGCTAAAATGACCACTGTTCGTACTCTCCTCTGTGTCGCTGCAGCACGCAACTGGCCTCTATGGCAAATGGATGTCAAAAATGCTTTTCTTCATGGCAGACTTGAAAGAGACTGTCTACTTAAAACCTCCTCCGGGATATGCTTGTCCTCCACAGCATGTTTGCAAGTTGCGAAAATCTCTTTATGGACTTAAGCAGGCTCCCAGGGCTTGGTTTGATAAATTCCGGGCAGCAATTCTTCAAGCTGGGTTTCGTCAGAGTCATTCTGATAGTTCACTATTTCTTAGATGGACACCGAAGGGTTATACATTCCTTTTAGTCTATGTTGATGATATGATTATCAGTGGCAATGATATTTCAGGCATTACGGATCTCAAGCACCATCTCACTCGCCACTTCAAAATGAAGGATCTCGGTCCTCTCACATACTTTTTGGGGCTTGAGTTTTCACGTACCAAATCAGGCATTCGGGTCCATCAGCGGAAATATGCTACCGACTTAATCACCTCAGCAAGACTTGATGATGCTCACACCTTTGATACGCCGATGGAATTAAACAACAAACTCAGTGCAGAGGATGGCCCTCCCCTGGGTGATCCCTCTATTTTTCGGCGAATAGTTGGTAGTTTGCTCTACTTAACTATGACTCGACCTGATATTTCTCATGCAGTCCATACGGTTAGCCAATTTATGAGCAATCCTCACAAACCCCACCTTGCTGCTGCTTTGCGTATACTTCGCTATGTTAGAGGCACTCTTACTCATGGTCTCTTCTATCCTTCTGATACTTCTCTGCGCTTATCAGCGTATGCCGATGCCGACTGGGCTGGTTGCCCTGATTCTCGGCGATCTACCACTGGCTGGTGTATGTTTCTTGGTGACTCTCTGATTTCATGGAAGTGCAAGAAGCAAACAACTGTGTCCAAGTCTTCTGCAGAGGCTGAATATCGAGCAATGTCGTCCGCAAGTGCTGAAATCATCTGGCTCCGCCGTCTTCTCTGTGAATTCGGTATCATTGTTGATCATTCTACACCTCTTCATGGGGACAATACCAGTGCTACCAGAATTGCTAATAATCCAGTTTTTCATGAACGGACGAAGCATATTGAGCTTGATTGTCACTTCATCCGTCAGCATGTGGTCACTGAGAAGATAACATTGCCTCATGTCTCTACTCATGACCAGTTGGCGGATATTTTCACCAAAGCACTTCCCAAGCCACGCCATCATGAACTCACTCGCAAATTGTTGTTTTCTGCATTACCACATCAATTTGAGGGGGAGTGTAGAAGATAATGTGGCTCAGGCCCACTAGGCCCAGCCCGGCTCAGGCCCACTAGGCCCAGCCCAAGGGCTTGTACACAACTGTATATCAGATCCTCTTGGATAATGTTCTGATTTGATGCTGATTTATTTCCTTGTATAGATTAGGAGATTAATTGTTAATTCCTTGTATAGATTAGGAGATTGATTGTTTATTATTCTGATTGCCCTTGATTAGGGTGTAATGATATTATAAATATACATACGATCCTCTATTGAGGTATCGGTTCATCTTCAACCTTTGTCTCTTCCTCTTTCTGTGATTACATATACCATGCTTAGAACTCATGCATTTATCTTTCTCATTGTTTTTATGCATTATGTTTGTTTTGACTAGGACATATGCCATGCTTAGTTTTTGCATCATAATGAACAATTCATGTAGTATGCCACTCATGAATTAGGTTTAGGGGAATAATAATCTAGATGCATATGCCATGGTCTAAGTTGATAGATGTCACTAATAAAATCTGATTTTTGATTAAAAGATAATAAGGGACATGCATAGGATTGGTTAGGGGAGTAGATGAAACCCTAGTTCATTCATTCTTATTATTTTCAATTCTCATACGAGTTATGTGTTTTAGGTTGCTTTCCAATTAGCCTTTGATAGTTTAATTTACTTTTTTTAATAGTTTAATTCAACTTTTCATCATACAATTGTTTCATTTGATATTCTGATTTTTATTTACTTTTGACATTGTTTTATCACAAGTCTTCGTGGGATTGACCTCGTACTTACAATTCACTACACTACATAGTGATCTTGTGCGCTTGCGAGTTTTAATTGTGTGCATACTGGTAACTTATTTCTAGGTTGCTTGGTGCATACCAGTTGCCTACTCTCCCAAAGGATATCTTTTCTCCCAAACGAAATACTGCAATAAAGTTCTCCAACGAGCTGGACTCACAGATCTTAAGCATGTCTCTACTCCAATTGATCATAATCTGAAGCTCCGAACTAATGATGGAGATCTACCTTCTGATCCAACTCGTTATCGTGAGGTGGTTGGCAGCTTGGTTTATCTTACGATTACCAAACCGAATATTGCCTTTGCGGTACATGTGGTAAGCCAATTTGTTGCGCAACCAACTCATATTCACTAGGCTGTTGTACTGTGCATACTGAGATACTTACAAGGAAATTCCAACCGTGCCCTCCTTCTTTCCTCCAAGCAAAATCTTACCCTGCATGGCTATTCCGATTCCGACTGGGCAGGAGATGTCAATGATCAGCGCTCTATAACAGGCTTCTCCATTTTTCTTGGCTACTCTCTCATCTCTTAGAAGAGCAAGAAACAGGAAGTTGTCTCACATTCTTCCACTGAAGCTAAATATCGTGCTGTATCTCACACCACTACTGAAATTATTTGGCTACGCTGGTTACTTCGGGATTTAGGAGTTCTAGTTCCTAAATCTACCCCTCTTTACGGACAGTGAAAGTGCACGGAAACTGGCAACAAATGATGTCTTTCATGAATGATCCAAACATCTTAAAGTTGTCTGTCATTTCATTCATCAACATGTTCGGAGTGGTACTATAAAGCTCTTTCAGATTTTATCAGCTGCTAAGATATCAGATTTTTTCACCAAGAGCCACTCCAACCCTCGTTTTTCAGAGCTAGTTTCCAAGCTCTCGATGGTCACATTCTCCCATCCAAAGCTTGAGAGGGGGTGTAAAGAAAAAGGCCAATAGGTCAGCGACCTAATGGGTCAGCAACCCATGTATTGGGTCAGCCCATGTATGAGTTGTCAATAGATTAGATAGATATTAGTTGACTTAATTATGCCTGTAATCATGTAATCAGATCCACTAATCTAGGCTACAGTGTTAAAAATGTATCCTTCGTCAATACAATGCATACAAATTCTCTTGCATCTTCACTTTCTCTTGTATGCTTCTGTAATTATCTAGTGTGATTATGGCTTGGTTCAAGCATCTTCAACAGTGAGAACCTTGGGTAGTGTCAGACATGTGCAAGCACTTGAGAAGAATTTGATATCTTTAGGCACACTAGAATCCAAAGGGTGTTCATTCAGTGCAAAGGATGGTGTGCTTAAAGTGAGTAAAGGAGTTCTAGGATTAATGAAAGGTACCAGAGTGGGAAACAACCTTTACAAAATGATGGGAAACACAGTTGTAGGTGGAGCGACGGTCTCCACGGAAGACAAAACCAACAATGATGAGTCTCAATTATGGCAAATGCGGCTAGGGCATGAGTGAGAAGGGCATGTTAGTGAAACAGCATAGAAAGAAGATAGAGAAGAGATTTGGAGGAAATTGTTGTGCCTCAATGGAGGATCGACCAACCAGTTTTATACTATTATTGTGCCTAATCATAGGTTGTAATCAAGCAGTAATTACAATCAGAATAAAGAATAAGATATCCTAATCTCTATACATGGAAGTAAATCCACAAAATATGCTGTACAGTGTTTGACTCAGTCCTCCATGTGGGATATTATACATGGGCCCAGTTTAGTTGGGCCTAGACCTTTTATTTGATGAGTTATCTTCTACACTCCCCCTCAAATTGATGTGGGAAGACACAAAACATCAATTTGCTAGTGAGATCATTATGCCGGGGTTTAGGAAGGCTTTTGTGAATATATCCGCCAATTGATGATGAGTAAAAACAGGAGGCAAAGTTATCTTCTCAGTAACAACATGCTGATGGATGAAGTGACAATCAATCTCCATGAGCTTTGTCATTTCATGAAAAAACCGAATTGTCTGCTATTCTGGTGGCACTGATATTGTCCCCCATAAAGAGGTGTAGAAGTTCCAACAAGGACACCCAATTCACAAAGAAGACGGCGTAGCAAATGATTTCAGCACTAGCGGACGACATTGCTTGATATTTTGCCTCAGCAGAAGATTGCGAAACAGTGGTTTGCTTCTTGCACTTCCAAGAAATCAAGGATTCCCCAAGAACCATGCACCAGCTAGTGGTAGATCTCCGAGTATCCGGGCAGCCAGCCCAGTCAGTGTCTGCATAAGCTGATAAGTGTAGAGGAGCACCAAAAGGGGAGAACAAACCATGGTTAAGAGTGCCTTTAACATAGCAGAGTATGCGCAAAGCAGCAGTAAGGTGAGGCTTGTGTGAATTGCTAACAATCTGACTAACAATATGAACTGCATGAGAAATATCGGGCCTAGTCATAGTTAAGTAGAGCAGACTACCAACAATCCGTCGGAAAATGGAAGGATCATCCAGGGGAGAGCCATCATCCATACTAATTTTGTTGTTCAATTCCATAGGCGTATCATAGATGTTAGCATCATCAAGCCGAGCCGAAGTGATCAAATCTGCAGCATACTTACATTGATGAACCCTAATGCCGGATTTGTTACGAACAAACTCAAGCCCTAGGAAGTAAGTGAGAGGACCAACATCCTTCAGTCGGAAGTGGCGAGTAAGATGATGTTTGAAGGCAGTAATGCCGGCAACATCATTGCCACTGATAATCATATCATCAACATAAACTAAAAAAAATGTGTAGCCCTTCGGTGTCCATCTAAGAAATAGGGAACTATCAAAATGACTCTAACGAAATCCATCTTGAAGGATTGCTGCCCGAAATTTATCAAAACAAGCCCTGGGAGCTGCTTAAGTCCATAAAGAGCTTTCCGCAATTTACAAACGTGCGTTGGAGGACAAGAAAAACCTGGAGGTGGCTTTAAATAAAAAGTCTCTCGCAAGTCGCCATGAAGAAAGGCATTTTTTACATCCATTTGCCATAGAGGCCAGTTGCGGGCTGCAGCTAAACAAAGAAGGGTGCGAGCAGTGGTCATTTTAACCACTGGTGCGAACGTCTCCTGTTTATAACTCTGTGCAACCAATCTGGCTTTGTAGCAATCAAGACTCCCATCAAAGTGAAATTTTATGGAATAGATCCATTTACTGCGAATTACAGATGCTCCTGTAAGGGCCAGTACCAATCATAGTTGTCAAGTTCGTTTCGGACACCGTTTCGGCTTGGCTCCAAAATGAAACATTTCGGCCGATTCGGACATTTCGCTTTTCAATTCGGAAATTTGTTTAGAAAAAATATAAATATATATTATATATATACATATGCGCGCCTCACTTAAAAAAATTTATATATAAAAATTTTAATGATTACAAATAAGTGGGCCTCACTTTCTGTAAATTATCAGGACCCCTCGTTATAATTTTTAAATGGTTTCATAAATCATCAGTACCTCTTAGCATTTCACTGGAAATTGACAATTAAAAATAAGTGGGCCTCATCATCGCAAAAAAAAAAAAAAAATCCTTAAGGGGCAAGGGCCAGGTGTGCTCAAATTCCACTCAGGTTAGCCTGCCTGTTTTGTAGCCCTAATGACCAGGTGTACACAGGATTACCAATTACCATTTGTTAGAAGCCAGAAGGTCCCACATGACAAAATCTAAATAGAAAAAATTATCAGCAATGGAAGATTGAGAATTGAGATTGAAATTATCCAAAGGCCCATCGTGCTATCAAATTATGTTAAGCAGCCACGTGATCAAATGGTGGACCATGATTCTAAGAACTCCACAATCTAGTGTTTAAAAGATGATCAATGCACAAGACACGTGATCAACTGGTGGACCATAAAAATGCAGCATCAACTATCAAACTCCATAAATTTATATAAAATAGAATAAGTTTTGAACAAATACAAAAAGTGGGCCTCACTTCCCATATCTGATCAGAACCACTTATTTTTCTTAAGCGGTCAGGACCAAACCATAAAAGGTATATAGTACCTTTACTCTTTCGTAAGAGCCAAACGGAGCTCCAACCCTTTTGCAAAAACGTGGAACGACGGTGAAGAAACGGAAGGAGAGAGAGATCGATGCATACCTGAGGATTCGACGAGATTTTTTTTCCAAATAGATCAGGCAAAGCCAGCAAAGACGACCCTCGAGGACAAAGGAAATCCACCCAACAACCTTGGCGAGGGAAAAATTCAATCAACAGCTCTCGGTGAGGGAGAAATCCAATGGCAGCCCTCAACAGAAGAATAATAGCAAGATATTGAAAGGGGAATAGGGATATAAAAGAACTTGTGGTTGATACCTGCATCTTTGAGCCCAATTTATAGATTGAATGGGATTTTAAAGACTGCATGTTGTCGAAGGAGAGGAACATGAGGTGTCGCTGCTCCAGAAAAGGTATTTCAAACGATTTCATTTATTTTGTTTCAGATTTGGTAGAATGCTAGACTACATTCATTCAATTTTTTTCTTCTTTAATGGTCTTCCCCCCGATTCATCCGAATATGTTGATTCGGATAGTGTTTGTCCGAATTTAGGATTTTTTGCACGAAACCCTATATTTCGGCGAATTTGAACGAAATCTGAACGAACATCTTCAGGCGAGATGTTCGGTTCGGTTTTGGTTTCGAAACGAAATAACTCGGACATTGGTCCGAATCGAAACGAATTTGACAACTATGGTACCAATTCCCATGTTTTGTTTGCTTCAAGAGCAAGCAACTCCTCATTCATAGCATCTTGCCAATATGCAATATGCGAGGCCTGTGAATATGAGGTGGGTATAGGATCATTATCCAAATAAGTGAAAGAGCAGGAAATCCATATCAGTCAGGGGCAACTGAAGGACGACTAGACCGTCGCAGAGGTATGATACTATCGGAAAAAGCATTAATACCTGAAGGTGCAGTAGGCGGCATTGGGAGATGATTAGTTGAAGGAGGCCCCATGAGAGGAACTGCGTTACACCGGACATAGACTTTGGTAATCGTTGATGGAGAAGCAGTCTTAGGGAATTGTGGCAAATAAGATAAAGCAACAAGATGATTATCCAAACGCAAAGAAAATAAAGGAATATGTTCCAAGAATATCACATTACGAGATATTCACATGCGTTTTTCAGACTGATTATAACACAGAAAGCCCTTGTGTTCAGTAATGTAACCCAGAAAGATGCATTTGGCAGCCTATGGTGATAACTTAGTGCGCTTGGTAGGTGGAAGATGAACAAAGCACAAGCAACGAAAAACACATAAGTGAGAGTATGAGCGGCATGACCAAAGAGAGCTTCATAAGGAGTAGTCTTTCCTAGAACGGACCTAGGATGATGATTGAGGATATACACAGCAGTCTGTGCAGCATCACACCACAAATTGGGAGGAACTAAGGATGCAATTAGAAGAGTACGAACAGTGTCAAGAATGTGTCTGTTCTTACTTTATGCAACTCCATTTTGCTGATGTGTCTGTTCTTACTTTATGCAACTCCATTTTGCTGAGTATGCGGACATGATTTTTGGTGAAGAATGCCTTTATCAGAAAGGAAGGCAGAAAAATCATGGGACATGTATTCTCCACCTGAGTCTGATCTAAGAATTTTCATTGCTTTAGTAAATTGTGTTTGGACCATATTGTAAAACTTTTGGAAAATAGAAAATACTTCAGATTTAAAGCGCATGAAATAAATCCAAGTATAACGAGAATGATCATCAATAAAGGTCACATGATACTTAAACCATGCCCTACTCAAGTTGGGTGCAATTCCACAAATATCAGTGTGAATAATGTCGAAAGATGCTAATGCACGAGAACGATGAATAGGAAAAGGCAAAATATGACTCTTTACTTAAGCAACATGTTTCACACTTTGATTGAAGTAACAAGGACATCATTTTATTATCAATAGTAGATTCTAAACAACCAATCTTAAACAAAGAAATTAAACAAGCATTGTTCACATGACTAAGACGTTGATGCCACACGGTCCACAATTTATTGAATTTATTAGAAGAAGAAGCAAGTAAGGAATGATGTCCAATGTCCAGCAGAAACAGACGACCATGTTTACTCCCCGCCGCTATCACCTTCCCAGTTTGCCACCCCTGTATGACACAACCATTGGAAGAAAAGTAAACACTATATCCATCGTCAATAAGTTGTCCTACAGAAAGTAAATTGGATGATAATTTTGGAACAAAGTAAACATAGGGAAGGATGATAGACTGGCCAGGGACACTAGATAAAGTAATGGTACCAACTCCAGAAATGAGTCATTGATCTCCATTAGCAGTGGTTATTTTTTCTTTTCAAGGTAAGGGTGAAAGTCTGTAAAGCTATTTTCTGAAGATGTCATGTGGTTCAAGGCTCCTAAATCTAAAAACCATGTCAATGGGGTGATAGAGGAAGAAAGAGAGGCTGAAGAGTGAAAGGCAGGAAATGCTATAGGAGAATGAGTTTGATACCGACCACCATTAAAGCCCATAGATGCATGTGCTGAGGTCACCGTGTTTTGAATCAGTTCTTGAATCTGGGCAATAGTACTTGCAGTAGTAGGTTTAGTTATTGATCCATCAAGATAACCAAACAATCCTTGGCCTTCTACAAAATTCTTTAGATGGAAAGACCAGGCCATATAATTATTCCCATTAAATTTAATTGGAATAACATCACATTTGTCAATTATCTCCAAATACAGCAGAATGAAAGAGAGAGGTGTTTGATAAACCAAAACAACAGGCAAATCAGCAAGCCAGTTAGAACCAGAGCCCCACGTTTGGAGAATTTTTCCCTCAGACAAGTAATAAACAATCAACAGGTAATGAAACAGCACAGAAAAGTTATCTGATTTGTGATGATTTCACTAACTAAGCAGGAAAATTTCAGATTTAGCGGCTGATAAATTGCAGATTTCACTAACCAAGCAGGAAAATTGTAGATTTAGTGCAGAAACAGAAAATAACACAGAACAGTCCAGAAACAGTGTCAGGCTACCTTGATTTTCTGGGCAGAATCCGTGCGTGGTAGTGGTCCAATCACAGATCAGGGTTGATCATCTTGGAAGAGATCATTTGTATGTCCTCTAGTCCAAGTTTGATGGGAATTGGACGCAAATCACCAAATCTGGACAGTCTTGATGGAATCCTTTTGAGAAATAACACCCAAAATCGATAGATGAATTACATGAAGCTGCTGGCGACAAGTGATTGATCGGCGGTGGGCCACCGTTTATCAGGGGCACTCCAGACAATATCAGCAGTAATAAAGAGACGAATCACACCAGGGAGAAGTACTTGATCGATGAGAGCTAGGGGATCTCTCAAACTAGGAAGAGCCAACTCTCAGAACTTAGCTCTGATACCATGAAACAGCATAGAAAGAAGATAGAGGAGATTTGGAGAAAATTGTCGTGCCTCAATGGAGGATCGACCAACCAGTTTTATACTCTTATTGTGCCTAATCACAGGCTGTAATCAAGCAGTAATTACAATCAGAATAAAGAATAAGATATCCTAATCTCTATACATGGAAGTAAATCCACAAAATATGCGGTACAGTGTTTGACTCAGTCCCACACGTGGGATATTATACATGGGCCTAGTTTAGTTGGGCCTAGACCTTTTATTTGATAAGTTATCTTCTACAGTTAGAACTTGTCAAAAGGCATTTGTTGAATGGTGTGAAAACATGCAAGCTGGATTTTTGCAAATTCTGTGTTTTCGGCAAGTAAAAGAAAGTGTCTTTTAAAACTGTAGGCAGTGATTGTAGAAGTAAAGGCATTCTTGATTATATTCACTATAATGTGTGGGGACCATCCCCAGTTGAGTCAAACGGTGGAGCATCCTACTTTGTGACTTTCATTAACTACTTTTCAAGGAAGGTTTGGGTTTACTTCATGAAACACAAGTATGAGGTCTTCGAAAAGTTCAAAGAGTGGAAGGTAGAACTAAAAAATCAAACAAGAAGAAAAGTAAAGTATTTGAGATCAGATGGTGAAGGTGAATACAGGAATCGCAGGTTTCTACAATTTTGCAAGAATGAAGGCATCACAAGACACTTCACAGTTTCAAAGACTCCTCAACAAAACGGAGTTGCGGAAAAAATGAACAAGACTCTTTTGGAAGGAGCATGAAGCATGAGACTTCATACAAGGATGCCTGAAAGTTTTTGGGCAGAAGCGGTTAATCACGCATGCAATGTGGTTAATCTGTCACCATCAATGGCCGTGGACTACAAAGTTGCAGAAGAGGTGTGAACAGATAAAGAAGTTGATTATTCCACACTGAAGGTATTCGGATGTCTAGCATTCCTAGTGATGAGCGATCCAAGCTAGATTCCAAGTCACTCAAAGTCATATTCCTCGGCTTCGAGAAGGGTGTGAGAGGGTACAAGCTATGGGATCTAGGGAATAAGAAAAAGATCATCTGTAGTGATGTAGTGTTTGATGAAGCTTCTATGCCGAACAAGGAACAACATGGTGAAGTCAAAGGGCACAATGCCGAAAAGGTAGTTATTGAAGTAATTCCTGTTACAGAATAAAGGCAAGAAACCAATACAGAGTTAATCAAAGGCCATTACATCTGGAGGAGAGGAAGAATGGGAGGTTCGGAAGGAACCCATAAGTCTAGCATAGGGAAAAGCAAAGAGAACCATGAAGCCACGTCAAAGGTATGGATGGGATAAGGATGAAGTACGTTTTCCTTTTATCACCAGTAGTGGTGATCCAACCACATTTCAAGAAGCTATGAAAAACAGTGAATGGGAAGGTTGGATGGGTGCTATGATGGATGAGATGGAATCTCTTCAGAAGAACTCCGTCTGAGAGTTAGTCCCAAAACCCAAAGACAGGAAACCAGTTGGCTGCAAATGGGTGTTTCGGGAAAAGAAAGTCTTACAAGAAAATGAGACACCAAGGTTCAAGGCACATCTAGTAGCAAAAGGGTACTCACAAAAAAAAGGGGTTGATTATGATGAGATATTTTCCCCAGTTGTTAAACACACATCTATCAGGGTGTTGTTGGCAGTGGTAGCACAGTTCAATATGGAGCTTGAACGGTTAGATGTAAAGAAAGCTTTCCCTCATGGTGACTTGGAGGAAACACTTTACATGGAGCATCCTGAAGGATTTACAGAAGCCGGAAAATAAGACTATGTCTGTAAATTGAAGAAATCATTGTACGGGCTGAAACAATCTCCGAGACATTGGTACAAGCGCTTCGACTCCTACATGTTGCGGATCGGCTACCATTTAATCATTGCGTTTGATTCAAAGTGCATGATGATTATGCTTTTATTATGTTGCTACTTTATGTGGATCATGGATGAAAATATCGATCGCTACACTACTATCGGCCGTAGGCTACAGCCGATTTATCGGCCGTCGTAGCGGCCGCTACGGGCCACTACGACCACTACGAGGCCGCTACTGGGTGAGAAAAATTTTTGCTTTCCAATTTTTTTTTTAAAATGCATAATAAGACTTATTTCTTTTATTCTTCTTTCCAAATAACATTTCTACACAACTCTTCTACCTTTTATGTTTAAAAGAACACCAAAAAGCACATGATCTCGCTGAATTACAGTCGATAAAGAGAGTTCTTCTCAAGGATTCTTCTCTAAGTACATCCTATTAGACACCCCCTTTGGTAGATGTATTTTTTTTCTCTAGATACTCTTAAGTCTTAAGTCTTGACTTCATGACATAGTTTTTTCTTTTATGAGCCTTTCATTAGTTTCTAAGTTAGCATAACTAAACAACATGAACACATGTGAAAAAAACATGATCATTACTATTATTTTCTATTTATACAGCGATACAAGACCTCATACAATGAGGGGACTGCTACGCCCCCTTATCTTAGTTACTTCTGCAAAAAAAAAAAAAAAAAAAAAAAAAAAAAAAAAAAAAAAAACATTTTCTCTCATTGTCCAATATTCTAGATTTTCTACAATTTTTTCATATTTTTTGACGATTTTTCCAAATCGCACCGCTACGTAGCGTTTTGGCGGCGGGCGTACCACTATTTTCATCCTTGATGTGGATGACATGCTTATTGCATGTAAGAACATGTCAAAGATAGAAGAACTAAAATCTCAGTTGAGAAAGGAGTTTGACATAAAAAACCTTGGGGCAGCTACAAAGATGTTAGGTATGGAAATCAGGAGGGACGGAAAGGCTGGAAAGCTATGGCTATCACAGAAGAAATACATCTCAAAGGTACTTGAGAAATTTAACATGCAGAATGTCAAGCCAATGTCTAATCCACTTGCATGTCACTTTAGTTTGAGTGCCAGACAATGTCTAAGTACGGACAAAGAAATTGAAGAAATGTCCAAGATACTGTATGCTAATGCTGTGAGATATTTAATGTATGTCGCGGTGTGCACAAGACCAGATATTGATCAAGCAGTCGGTGTGGTGAGTAAGTATATGGCGAATCCAGGGAAAGAGCATTGGAATGCAATAAAGTGGATTCTGAGATACTTAAAGAGCACCAAAGACTTGGAAATATTTTTTGAAAGAAAACAGGGGTCGGAAAGTGTAGTGGGGTATGTAGATTCTGATTTTAGAGGGGATATGGACAAAAGAAGATCCACCACAGGTTATGTTTGCACGCTTGCTAGCAGACCAATAAGCTGGAGATTGGTACTTCAGTCTACATCAGCATTATCCACTACAAAGGCAGAATACATGGCAATTACAAAGGCTTCTAAGGAAGCAATATAGTTGAAAGGTTTGGTAAATGAAATCGGGATTAAGCAGGAATCAATCTTGCTACACTCTGATAGTCAAAGCGCTATATGTTTGACGAAGAATTAGGTATGTCATGCCAGGATAAAGTACATTATTGTTATGTATCAAGGGATTCGAGATTGGATTGCTACAAGTGAGCACCAAACCCGCACCACTGCCATTGCTCTCCTTGCATGAAGAAAGGAACGAAGCCTTTCTTCTTATTCGTTATCTGGCACCGGAATCGAGACATAACCGAAAAAGGGTCATTTTGTTTCACATGTGTCACCCTTCACGTAACACGAGTGAGCCCATCATCTGAGCCTGAGTTGAAGTTTGGCCCAAATCCAAAAGCACCAACATTAAAAAAAGGTGAGCCATCCAACAGGGAGCCAGTTCCATCTAAAGCACAATCCAGTATTTCCCGGTTGACCAATCTCAGTCGTTGATTCCCAAAATGGAGCGATATCTTGGCCATTTAACTTGCGATCAACGATCCGTATGTACGTGCATGTTTCTACCTACAAGATCTACATAAAAGGTCAGTCATTTTATGAGAGCATTAAATTTTTATGTCCTTGCATCCAAATCAAAATGAGAAATATTGGACCCTCGGATGAAGTTCAAGGATATTTATATCAATATAAATATGGAAATGGTATCTTAGGAATAAGTTCTACTTTGATCGATTTCTTAATTTGAAGCAAGGAGAGCTGTGAGTTGATGAATATACTCACCGATTTTGAGAACTGCAACATCTTTGTGCATTGAATGAGAGCGAGTCACATAATGTAACTCGTTTTATGAGACGTTTTTAACCGGATATAGAGGAGAGAATGAAGTTTTGCCTAAGTGTTCAACAAGCATACAAAGAAGCTATCCGTGTTGAGCACGCTTTGACACTTTCACATGCAACAATGTAAACCTCAAGAAGGAAAGTCCCAGCAAAAAAGAAAAGCTCATATTGTTGCAAAACATTTTTCAGGAGAAGATAATCCCAAGCGTGTCATACATCGACTTCTCACCCAAATAAAAAGAAGAAGAATGGAGACAACATGCAAAATTCCAAACATGAGTAAGGTGTTAGCTAATCTAGTTATTGATCGTGGTAGCGTGATAAACTTTATTGCACAAGAAGTGAATGACAAGCTTCACTGGCCAACCGAGAAGCTCTCCAAGTCCTATAGAGTTACGTGTGCTAATAATTTAATTATTCTAGTAACTCATCGATGTCTGGTATCTTACAAGATTGGTAATTATGAAAACAATATTTGGTGTGATGTTATTAATATGAATGTTACTTATATTCTTCTGGGAAGACCATGGCTTTTTTTATCTAAATGTGCATATTGAAAAAGATAAGAACATAGATTCTTTTCTTTGGAAACGACAACTGATTGAGCTCATTCCATTGCCACCAATATTACCATCTCCGTCTACATCTTCAAAAATTGAGCAAAAGGGAGAAACAGAAGTCGTGATTGTGCCACTAGAGCTACAAACCATGATAAAAGACATCAAGGATGACATTGAATAGCAAGATCAAGAAACTGATGATGTCACGACACTATCAGATGAAACAACATGCAAACTTCTACTATGGTGCATATTTTAAAAGAGCCAGAAAACAAAGTGTGAGCGATGTGGTAGGAGGAATCACCCGACAGAGCAGTGCTACAGGCAGTTAGGGGCATGTTTCCACTGTAAGCAGGTTGGACATCGGATGAAAGATTGTCCTAATGGGGGCAGTCAGTTATCAACAACTCAGGCAACGGGATCTCATGCGGCTTCACAGCAGCAATGGAGGACAGCACCTCAGCAGGGACAACAGCAAACAGGTCAGCAGTTTCCTAGGGTGGCGCAACAGCAGCAACAACAATTTAGGGCTCCTCAGAATCAACTGTTTAGGGGACAAGCTCAACAGCAGAGGCAAGTTCAGGGTCAGCAGAGGCAGCAACAAGGAGGTCAACAGAGGCCACTTAGGCCAGCACAAGAACAACATAACCAACCCCAGCAAGGCAGGATGTATGCATTTACCCATGAGAATGCAGATGCTTCAGTGGGCGTCGTGGAAGGTACCGTTTTAATCTCAGTGAAGAAGCAGTACCCGCATCTCCTTCCAGAGTTATGCTAGTCATTTGGAGGACCAAATGTCCTAAGGGGGAGAGAATGTGACGTTTTGATATTTTTTATATATATTATATATAAATTATTTATTTTATTATAATTATGTAATTGATTGTATTTTAATTAAATGCGCGATTAGTCTAAGTGGGGACCACGCTAGGCTTAAGTTTGGTGAGTTAGGCTTATTGGATAGGTATCTTAACCCATAGTTAACCCAGGCCCAGTTTAGTGGGTATAATTCTTTTCTAATCCAAACTCTCATCTTTTTAGAACACAAACTCTATTATTTTTAGACTTTAAGTCGGATTACAATTCCTACTATTTTTACACCACACTCTTTTATTTTCACACACAATTCTCTCTTCCAAATTTTCTCTGGGATAGCACCTTGGGCTTTGGCAATAGAAATTCTAGTCCGTCTCCATCAACCGCGGACCTCAGGCAAGTACCTAACCATAATTTATAGATTTAATATTTGTATTCCTCGTTGATTCGTGTTTGGATGCATGTAGAAGCCCTTCGATGCCCTTGTTTTGATGTTTTAATAATAGAAATCGGAATTGGAGATTATGGCTTCGATTTTCTTATGTTTTCAGCATTACTGTCGACCCACCAAATAAACCACAGAGGACGGGACCTATCACAGGATTCCCGGACGCAAACCGTGAGGCGTGATTGGACCATGGGACCCTGGTGCGGCCCCATTGCTAGATCCGATCCGTGGATCCGGAGGGGGACCCACAGGCGACCCTAGAGGAGTTGGTCCTATAGACGGTAAACACCCCTGGCCCATTATTTAGTGACTTGATAAGAGGGAGGGCGTGTTTTAGGGGAAGATTCAGTTTGGGCATCAGATGGTTGTGGGACCCACTGGTTGATCCGATCACACATCTGATCCGGTCATCGGGTCGGAGATGGTGGGGCGACCTTAGAGATGTGGACCTTGTTTGGTCACCATCTAATGGTTTTAGGAAATCAGGGGCGTGACTTAATGTTGAGTTGTTTTCTTTATGTAATCTTGTAGTGGGGAGACGACCTGATGACCTATCTGAACCATAGATCTAGTAGAGGGAGCCTGGGCGACCATGATGGTGGAGCCTGATCTTGATTTTGATCAGTGGGGCCCATGATTCCAGCAGCCTCCATATCTCAGGCGATAAAGCCATGTTGCTTTTGTAAATGTTCAGTATAGAACGGGTGTAGGTGGAAGATGATGGGTAGTTCGGTGGTCTGGGGGTGCATGGAAAAAGTGTAGGATTTTTGTGTGTGGATTAGTGAGATGAGAAAGGATGGAGGTGACATGTGGATGAGTGAAAAGGAGATAATAGTGATGGTGATGTGATAAGAGTTCTGATTATTACAGAACATGTAGGTGAGTTCAGTAATACCACTTTAACCATTGAATTTCTATAAATTCTAATAAAGCCCTGTTTTTTTAATTAACTTTAATTAGACCCTCTGACTTATTTTATAAAGAATTGAATTTGGAAAATATTCTAAATGGAATCCTTAGGTTTTCTAAAATTATACATTAAGGTTGATATTTGCAAATTAATATTAAACAATATCTTTTGTTTTTAATGTGTTAAAATTATATTTTTGTACTTTATTAATTGGATCTTTGGATTGAGTAAACACCGTCCGGGCAAACGGTATCTTACCAACATGGGGTTTAGTACTTCGTATGACCTCGGGGAAATCCTAATGGATTCGAGCTCAACCCATCTTTAATGGAAAACCCTTAATTGGGTCTATGCACCATTGATTGAGAAGGGATGCGTTGATCTTTTATCTATTTAGAGATTCTTATGGTTGTTGGGTATGAGACCTTATGTTTGACCTTAGGATTGGCTTGTGATTATAATTTGACCTTCGGGTTTGCATACAGGATTGAGATTGATGTTGGTTTATTAGTTGCATACCCTATGTTGATTGGATATGGACCGTGATGTGGCGTGGCAATTGATTGAGATATTGTGGAGGTTTATTCGAATGATTTGATTGGTATTCGATTGTGGATTGTTGTGCAGCCAACCCTTCACTTTGACCTAGGTTTCTGTGTCAGAGCTTTACAAATCACTAGGTTTATTTTATTATGATATATATGTACAGCGATTGCGTCATAATTGAACGACTGCAGTTGTAATTGGACAGCTGATCACCGATGTGAGAGGACACTCTAATATCCGAATTGATTGTTTGACCGGTATTCCGGATTATTGATCAGTTTATGACCGCCGACTTGATTGAGATAGTTAGGGCTAACCACCTAAAGCAGTGGCATTGCTTCTATGTGATTATTGTATTGCTCTATTGTGTAGATTGGATTTAGATTATACGTTCTTTTCGTCATTGTCACATTGTTATTCTCTTATGATCATTACCTGTCATTACTCACATTGATCTTGCATTTTATTTATGAATTATGCTTTCGTGCTTGCTGTTTACTTTGTTTATTGGTGCATAGGTACCGATCCCTACCCTGCCATGGAGACGGTGGAGGGTCAAACGTTTCAAGCGTTTGAGCCAGTTGACAAACCAGAGTGGAGAGCCGATGATGGCTACAGAGCCGTCTGAGTCTGCGCCGAAGTGACTTTTATCATAGAGACTATTTTAGTAGTAATTTTTTTATAATGAACCTAGTTTTATTTAGTTATTTTGTTTAGGTTATTTTGGAAACTTTAACCTTAAATATGCAGTTAGTTATGTGTTGGTCCGCAAATATTTTATTATGACTCACCATGTTTTGAATTTTTGTGGGTCCATATTTGGGAGCTAGTGTTGCATTAAACACAGGAAATTGAATATTTATTCTTATTTTTCACGTTTTTCCCTGGTTGTATTTTGGGGATGTGACACTCCCGCTGCTACTGTTGCACAGTGCTACCTACCGCTGTTGCTGTACTACCTACTGCCTGGCCTACTACTGCCCACTGCTGTTGCTGTACTGCCTACTGCTGCCCACTGCTGTTGCTCTGCAGCCTATTGCCTAAACCTGCAGGCCTACTGCCTGTTGCAGCAACAATGTCGTTGTTGCTGCCTATTGCAAATTGTCATTGCTGATAGGCTGTTGCTGGGTGCCAGGTATGCTCTCCTCCTCCTTCCATTTTCTTTTCTTTTCTTTCCTTTGCCCAGCCAGCCCATCTCTTTCTCTCTCTCTCTTTCTCTCTTTCTCTCTCTTCCACCCACAAAGAGCACCTCTCTTCTTCTTCACTTATTAGTTGACTGTGTTTCTTTTTCTCTATTTTTCCTTTTTTTATATTTTTTTGGGCTTAACATGGAGTCCCAGCCGACTCAGCCGAGTCTGAGGCCGAGTTGAGTCCCAAGTCCGGTTTTTTTAACCATGATTCCACCTTCTGAGGCATTGTAACTTTTCTTATTGCCGTCGAGCGAGACCCATAGCTTCTTGCAGGGTGCCGAGCTTAAACATCAGGATCTCTTGCCCAATTTCATCCTGTAGTCCTTGCACAAAAGTGTTGGAAATTTATACTAAAAGCATACTTTTATGTATTTGTCTTTGACTGATTTATTTATTAGTATATTTTGGTCTTTCATCTCTATGAGAATTTGTATGGGCAAATGGTTGCATTGTTTAATATTAAGGAAAATTACGCTTTACCACCCTAAACTATCACCCCTTTTCACTTTACCCCCTAAACTTTAAAAAGTATCAATTGACCCCCCAAACTAATCCAATTGCACGGCCGTTACCCCCTGAGGCCAAAATCGATTTAAAATAGACGGAATAGAGCAACACGTGACACGCAATTGGATTAGTTTAAGGGGTCAATTGATACTTTTTAAAGTTTAGGGGGTAAAGTGTGTGTCACGTGCTGCTCTATTCCGTCTATTTTAACTTGATTTTGGCCTTAGGGGGTAACGGCCGTGCAATTGGATTAGTTTAGGGGGTCAATTAATACTTTTTAAAGTTTAGGGGGTAAAGTGAAAAAGGGTGATAGTTGAGGGTGGTAAAGTGTAATTTTCCCTTAATGTTATGCATGTATGTCTTTTATTCTATAAAGTAGACAAGTTGGTGTGTAGAGTTCAACTTATACACGGAAGACTTATTTGTCGGTTCTTATAGAATATAAGTTATTGTCCACAATCTAGATGGATTTGGATACACCATCTGTACGATTGTAGTATGATGTTTCAGCAGGCTTGTCTTGGCTGCGGGAAACGGAATTAGTTTCAACTCATTATGCCAGTACGCTTTGTGTGTATTGAACAGGACCGCTTTTGGGTTTATTGTCTTTATACTGACTATATAAGACGATTAACATCCAAATAGTTATTATGAGTGCCTGTGCTCTTAATCCTGATATAAATAATAGACACATACATTTAGTGTTTCACATTTTGATTTACAAAGGAGTGAGATCTTTTATGGGTCAATAATCTTAGTAAATTGGATGACTACACTACGTGTATGGTGCATATTAGTTTATTGACGAAATCCAAGTCCCGTAATAGGAATTGATGATATCCCCTTGATGAAGCTTTTAAGTTTTGATAATGTCAAACCCTGCAGGTGGACTTTGTGTCCGACATATCAAATAAGTTGAGTGTAAGGTCTCAAGGAATTATAAAGATATTGATTAAATATAGATATCAGTAAATATTTAATCGATGGATATCTGAAATCTTAACGTGGGAAGATTAATAAGCATTTAATAACAAGAAGCTCGAAATATTATTTTGAGAATAAAGAACAGGAGTGCAATTATAATTCTCTAGTGGACTGAATTATAATTTATGGAACTAGGATTCTAATTTGGATCAAATTAGGATTTCTTGTTTCCATAAGAAGCCTGTTCTTTATTTACTTCTTAGGGTCCCTACTGTAGCCTATAAATATGCGCTATTGCTCTCTAGGTTAAAACACACAAGAAAAGGGTGTCCTCTTGCTCAAGAAGAGACTGCAGAATATAGTAGTCGACCCCTTCATTACTGTCTTTCCCTCTACAAATAGAAACTGACTACAACTTCTCTAACTACGCATAATCCTTTCACATAGCTGGTTCATAAAAGATGAAAGAAACTGAATTTAATTATATGCATGGTAAAAGAGAAATTGGAAATAACAGCATAAACTAGAATGAACTTGTAGGATGGATCGGTAGGGTGGAACATGGCCTGCACGTCGGGCTCAGCTTTTATCAGAATGGTAGTGCATATCCATGGTAATAAGGAAACTATATTAAAAAGGTTAGAGATTTGGCATCCATTTGAACTTATCTGTTTAGCATGCTCTATGATTAGGTAAGACTACTGTTGATGAGCATGCCAATGATGGCGCCTGAAACAGAATTTACTAATTAATTATATCCACCCTTTCCTTTCTGTAATTAAGACTTCTTGCGGGTTATTCTTGTGATGTTTTCAACCTTTTTTTGTATAGTACTTCTTAAATTATCTGAAACAACATATAAAAAATAAAAAAAGGCAAAATTGTCGAAGTTGAGCATTGAAGGTCGTAGGACTGGGATCTAAGGTACCTAACTCTAGTAGGTATATTTGTATGTGTAATAGTTGAGAGAAATTAAAATATATATATATACAAGAGCTTTTAACCCTGCTTCCTCTCTTTGGACATTAAGTCCTTAGAAACCATGTGGCTGGAGCTTACACATATATTGTTTGTGTGACTGAGTCTTTGGGCCAGGGTTTTATATCTTGTTATCACATGATTCCCTCGCAATGGGTTACAACTGACTCAGATCGCCCCTTTGGAAGCCTGCACTGAGATCTGACTTAAGGTAGCATCATATGTCATGAACAGGATGTTTTTACTAATGATTGTTGCAGGTTGCTGTAGAAGATAACAGGCCTTTAAAATAGGCCCTGGCCCATCCAGGCCCATGTATAATCCCTCTCGTGGGATATTGTTTAGATTGTATCAATTAGCTTTTTTCTCTCCCTGTATAGCTGATTTCTTTCCTCTTCTTTCTTTGTATAGATTAGGAGATATTCTTTCATTATTCTAATTTGTATACTTAGCTTGTTTAGAGCCTTAATTAAGGCACAATCTAATTATAAATACAAACAGTCGATCCTCCATTGAGGGACGACCTTCTCCCATTCTTCTTCTTTGATTATTCCTCCCTTTCTCACATTATTACATGGTATCAGAGCTATAGTTACCTTCTCAAATTGATTCAGTCATTCTCCCTGACTTGAATCTTCTTCCTGATTGTGTCTGATCATCCCTAATAGTGTCTGATCATCCCTGATCAAGACGTGGCCCACTTCAGATCATCTTCAACATCTCTCAAAAACACCTCCATCCTGGTCGACCAACATTACTGGTATTTATGAGCATTTTTCTGGATTTTTTCTCCCATCAGAGGTGAGGTTTCCAGCAACATTTGTGATATTTCTATTTCTTGCCTCTGTTTTCATCAAAACCGTCCAAATTTGTGGATTTTGATCCGATTTGAGTGAAACTTTGGCCTGGAGTTGCGAAAATAGCTTGCCCTTCCATCCCCCACCTCTGATTTGCTCACTGATCCTCCAATCAAATCTGTGTACAAATCGACTCACTGACGAGCATGGACGTGTCGTGCGTTTTTTTCATTCTGCTTCACTGCTGCTTGCATTCGATGATCAAGAACCTACAAACTGTCCACCTTGTGTTGGTCGGCTGATTATTCTGGGAATTATAGTGAATTTTCAGGAATTTTTCCATCACCTTTGAGGTAGTTTCCAACCTCTTCTTCATCTGACGGTTTTCTCAGACAGATTTCATCATCACCGTCCAGATTTGTGGATCTTTTTCCAAATCTCATCAGATTTGGACCTAAAGGAAGTGCATTTGATCCACTTTACAACGATCAAACCTTATCTGTGATTTTGCTCACCCTGTGGGGCCACGTGTGGATTCAATCACTGCCGACAAGGACGTTCATCTTCCTTTCCTGCTACTGTGGACAGCGTTTTGACAGGTATTGTCTCTAATTGGTCCAGAGATCTTCTGATTGGACCTGCTACTGCTGTTTCATCTTTGATCACACCTGATCTGTGATCAACTCTGTGGGGCCCACGCACAGTTCCAGATTAACATTTACAGCTTCTCAAGGTGCTTTATTTGCACTGTTTGTACTGACTGCTGCTGGATTTTTCACTCTGGTGGTTCTTCCTTGATCCTATCTGGCTCACTGTTTTCTGTGCTCTCTCTTCCATCCTGCTGAAAGTGCTAACAATGGAGAAATATGATGTTATTCCAGTTAGTTTAATGGGCAAAATTATATGTCCTGGTCCTTCCATCTGAAGAATTTCGTAGAAGGACAGGGGCTATTTGGTTATCTGGATGGAACAGTTACAAAACCTTCTACGACAAGTACCACAGACTCCAAAGCCATAGCCACCTGGTCCAAGGAAAATGCCAAAGTGATTACTTGGATTCTGAACTCCATTGATTCTTCCCTTGCCGTGGCTCTTCAAGCTTATACTACAGCAGCAGCTATGTGGGCTCATCTCAAGAAAATCTATCATCAAACCAACAAAGCCCGTAAATTTCACTTGGATAGTGAAATTGCTAAATTTACTCAAGGGGATAGATCAGTGCAGGAATACTATAATGGCTTCCTCACTTTATGGACTGAACGGGATTCCATGTTGATTCAGACAGTCTCTCCCAGCTTTCTCTCCGAGGCTCTTATTCTCCAAGAAGAAACTCACATTAGCCAGTTTATTATGAATCTACGGCCAGAATTTGAATCGGTTCGGTCTGCCCTCATGAACCGAGAACAGTCAGCTAATCTTGATACCTGCTTTCAAGAAGTACTTCGCGAAGAACTTCGTCTCACTTCCCAGCGGGCTATTCTTGACGAACTAAAGGCATTCCTTGCACCCCTTCCGACTGACTCTGCTCTTCTAGCAACCCCCAATCCAAAGCTCACTCAATGCTATGAATGCAAAGGCTTTGGTCATATTGCCAAGAATTGCCGCAAGAAGTTGGTTTGTCGCTACTGCAAGAGGTCTGGTCATCTTATAGATGAATGCCGCAGCCTCCAGCGTAAGAATGAGGTGCTGCCTAAGAAGCCTCTCTCCAATCTGCCACGACAGAATAATCCTTCCGCCTTCCAGGCTCAAGCACCATCATCTGATGCAGGAAGCACTTCCTTTGGGGCTGTATCCATGACTCCTGCTCAGATTCAAGAGCTGATTCAGAGCACGGTTACTTCTGCATATGCGTCTATGGGCATATCTAGTGGTTGGTATCAAACTCATTCTCATATAGCGTCTCCTGCTTTTCATTCATCTGCCTCTCTTTCTTCTCCTATTACCTCTTCCACTTGGTTTTTAGATTCAGGAGCCTCCAATCACATGACATCTGTAGAATATGGCTTTACAGATTCCCACCCTTACCTTGGAACAGAGAAAATAACCACTGCTAATGGTGATCAACTACTCATTTCGGGAGTTGGTACCATTACTTTATCTAGTATTTCTGGCCAGTCCATCACTCTTCCCAATGTTTACTTTGTTCCCAAATTATCAGCCAATCTTCTTTCTGTAGGACAACTTATTGATGATGGCTATCTTGTTCACTTTTCTTCCTCTGGTTGTGTTATACAGGGGCGACAAACTGGGAAGGTGATCGCAACGGGGAGTAAACATGGGCGCCTGTTCTTGCTGGACATTGGACGTCATTCTTTTTTTACTTCTTCTTCTAACTTCAATAAATTATGGACTGTTTGGCATAAACGTCTTGGTCATGTGAACAATGCAAATTTAATTTCCTTGTTTAAATTTGGTTATTTGGATTCTACTATTGATAATAAAATGATGTCTTCCTTATCTCAATCAAAGTGTGAAACTTGTTGTCTTAGTAAAAGTCATATTTTGCCTTTTCCTGTTCATAATGCTCGTGCTTTGGCATCATTTGACATCATTCATTCAGACGTTTGGGGAATTGCTCCTACCTTGAGTAGGACGGGCTTTAAATACTATGTCACCTTTATTGATGACCATTCTCGTTATACTTGGATTTACTTTATGCGTATGAAATCTGAAGTATTCTCAATTTTTCAAAAATTTTATAACATGGTCCAAACCCAATTTCAAAAAGCTATCAAAATTCTTCGATCAGATTCCGGTGGAGAATACATGTCTCATAATTTCTCTGCCTTCCTTTCTGATAAAGGAATTCTTCACCAAAAATCTTGTCCGCATACTCAGCAAAATGGGATTGCGGAAAGAAAGAACAGACATATTCTTGAAACTGTTCGTACTCTGTTGATTGCATCCTTAGTCCCTCCCAAATTTTGGTGTGATGCTGCACATACTGCTGTGTATCTTATCAACCGTCTTCCTAGCACTGTTCTAGGAAAGACTACTCCTTACGGAGTTCTCTTTGGTAAAACCCCTTCATACTCTCACTTACGTGTTTTTGGTTGCCTGTGTTTTGTTCATCTTCCTCCTACTGAGTGCACAAAGTTATCTCCACAAGCTGCTAAATGCATTTTTTTGGGTTACAGTAATGAACACAAAGGTTTTTTGTGTTATGATCAATCGGACAAACGCATGCGTATCTCTTGCAATGTTATTTTCTTGGAACATATTCCCTTCTTTTCTTTACATTTGGATAGTCATCCTATTGCTGTCTCCTATCTGCCACAATTCTCAGAGTCTACTTCTCCATCACCTCCTCTCAAAGTCTATGTCCGGCGGAACAAGGTCTCTCCTCTGGCGACTCCCTCTCCTGATCCTCTCCCAGCGCCGCCTACTGAGTCTTCAGATAATGATACTTCTTCTAGCACCATTTCTCTGCGACGCTCTAGTCGTCTTTCTGTTGCCCCTAACCGCTATGGATTTCCTGCTCTTCTTACTTCCTTGGATAGTACACCTATACCCACCTCATATTCACAGGCCTCAAAGATTGGTTACTGGCAGGATGCTATGACTGAGGAATTGGTTGCTCTTGAAGCAAACCAAACATGGGAATTGGTACCGGCCCCGGATGGAGCCTCTCTGATTGGCAGCAAATGGATATACTCCATCAAAGTTCATGCTGATGGGACTCTTGATCACTACAAAGCCAGATTGGTTGCACAGGGTTATAAGTAGGAATATGGAATTGACTATGAGGAAACTTTTGCACCAGTGGCGAAAATGACCACAGTTCGTACTCTTCTTTGTGTCGCGGCAGCCCGCAATTGGCCTCTATGGCAAATGGACGTCAAGAATGCTTTTTATATGGGGACTTGCGAGAGACTGTTTATTTAAAACCTCCTCCAGGTTATGCTTGTCCTCCAAAGCATGTGTGCAAATTGAAGAAAGCTCTTTATGGACTTAAACAAGCTCCCAGGGCTTGGTTCGATAAGTTCCGGGCAGCAATCCTTCAGGCCGGATTTCGTCAAAGTCACTCTGATAGTTCCCTCTTTCTGCAATGGACATCGAAGGGCTACACATTCCTCTTAGTCTATGTTGATGATATGATTATCAGTGGTAATGATAATGCCGGCATTACTGATCTCAAACACCACCTTACTCGCCACTTCAAAATGAAGGATCTTGGTCCTCTCACCTACTTTATGGGGCTTGAGTTTATGCGTAACAAATCAGGCATTAGGGTCCTTCAGCACAAATATGCGACAGATTTGATCACATCGGCCAGGCTTGATGATGCTCTCCCTTTTGATACGCCTCTGGAATTGAACAGCAAAATCAGTTCTGATGATGGCACTCCCCTGGATGATCCATCTGTTTTCCGGCGGATCGTTGGTAGTTTGCTCTACCTAACTATGACTCGGCCGGATATTTCTCTTGCAGTTCATACGATTAGCCAATTTGTTAGCAATTCCCACAAACCACACCTTGCTGCTGCGTTACGCATCCTTCGCTATGTTAAAGGAACTCTTCATCATGGCCTCTTCTTCCCTTCTAATACTTCTCTGCAATTATCAGCTTATGCTGATGCTGACTGGGCTGGCTGTCCGGACTCTCGGAGGTCTACCACTGGCTGGTGTATGTTTCTTGGAAAATCTCTGATTTCATGGAAGTGCAAGAAGCAAACCACCGTATCAAAGTATTCTGCTGAGGCAGAATATCGGGCGATGTCATCCGCCAGTGCTGAAATTATCTGGCTCCGACGCCTTCTGTGTGAATTCGGTGTTCTTGTTGGTCGTTCCACCCCTCTCCATGGGGACAATACCAGTGCTACCAGAATTGCCAACAACCCAGTTTTCCATGAAAGAACAAAGCACATTGAGATTGACTGTCACTTCATCCGTCAACATGTTGTTACTGAGAAGATAACTCTGCCTCATGTTTCTTCGTTTAACCAGTTGGCGGATATCTTCACGAAAGCTCTTCCCAAACCGCGTCATCAAGATCTAACTAGCAAATTGATGTTTTCAGCCTTACCACATCAATTTGAGGGGGAGTGTAGAAGATAACAGGCCTTTAAAATAGGCCCTGGCCCATCCAGGCCCATGTATAATCCCTCTCGTGGGATATTATTTAGATTGTATCAATTAGCTTTTTTCTCTCCCTGTATAGCTAATTTCTTTCCTCTTCTTTCTTTGTATAGATTAGGAGATATTCTTTCATTATTCTAATTTGTATACTTAGCTTGTTTAGAGCCTTAATTAAGGCACAATCTAATTATAAATACAAACAGTCGATCCTCCATTGAGGGACGACCTTCTCCCATTCTTCTTCTTTGATTATTCCTCTCTTTCTCACATTATTACAGTTGCAACTTAGTTTTGGAAGGATCCATAAGACAACAGCTAGTCCTGAGATATAATTTATTGTTCAAGGCTTATTTTTAAGTAACCAAGGGGGTGTGGTACTGATGCTATTTGATTAATTTTTGTTTAAGCATAAAGAGTTTACCTACATTTAACAATAACAAAGCATAACATATTGGCTGATTTGTTCTTGATCAAATGGATGGATTTTATGATCATATCCTGGAAATTGGATATAAGTTGCTGAAATTTAATTGCAGTGCATGAGGTTAGAGTAGGGAAATTTCAGGGCTAGGTCAGGTTTGGTCAGAGAGGTCCGGGCTGATTAGAGCTTGTGCTTAGGAGTAAGGACTCAAGATTTGCATCATCGTCCTACCAATTAAATTCTTATTTCATACCCATCAATAATACAAACTGACACAAATATCTATAACCCCATATTATAACATATTAAGTTTGTTGCATAGCACAAAGGAAACAACTTACAATCATATCTGGAAGTGGCATTTTTATTTTTGTCAGCATGATTTCACAATTATATGCTCTCCGCAAATCAACCTGAGAAATAACGCAAATAAGCTAGATCCCCTGAGAGAGACAAAGAAAGAGAAAGAAGGGGGTAGAAGTGTCTCTACAAGTGAACTCATGAAAATAGCAATTATTTCACACAAGAAAAAACATAATCATTACATTCATAAAAAGCAATGCATAATATCATTTCCCTGCCTCATCCTTATTCTTCATCATTTAAATATTTGTCAAAATAGAAATATTTTTTAAGAATGACAGAAAACAGCCAACATACCAATCCATCGTCATCACCATCATGAAATCCATATCCCATCAATCTAGGTTTGTCTTTGGAGTTCTGTTTTAACTAATAGTCCATATTTAGTGCTATAATCCACTTTCTCCTCCAAAATCTATTACTTTAGTTTGCTTCATTCCAAGTCTTGATTGATGTACCCCTTCTCTTAGTTCATTGTACTCATAATTATTCATATATGGGGGCTCTTTCTAGCCTTCAGTGTGCTAAGAACAAGGGGTTTATTTGTAATTTTAACTCAGTGGGTTTAATTTTTTATTTTGAGAGTATTAGGAGTTTAAGTATGATGTAATTGTAGAAGATAATGGGCCCTGTAAAACAAGGTTTAGGCCCAGCCCATTAAGGCTAGATACAACCCGTATATAGTCCCATACGTGGGATCAAATCTAGTTGTTTTGATTATGCTAATTTGTCTCATAATACTTTCTTGTATAGCGTAGGAGATTTGATTTATATTGTTAGCATGTAAAGCCCTACCTTTTGAGGTATTCGTTTTTCTCCAATATTGTCGTCTCCTTCTTCCTCTCATCTCATTACAGATTATAACATGGTATCAGAGCCTAGGTTATAATCAATCCTCTCATTGAAGTATCCTCTCATTGATCAATCCCTTTTGGCGAGACTATTCTTCTTCACTGCTGATTGTCCACTGATCAACAGTGGCCCACCGCTGATCAAACAGTGGCCCACCAGCGATTCACTCAGTTATGATCAACAGACCTCAAGGATTTTTTTAAGGATTTTTCTAGATTTTTTCTTCACCATTTAAGGTTGGTTTCAGGCTTCTCTTCCTTTGTCGATTTTCATATTTAAGTGTCAAATAGTTTTCATCCAGACCGTCCAGATTTGTGGATCTGTACCCGTTGCTCATCAAACTTGGACTGGAGGAAGTCCAATTGATCTTCTTCAAGACGCTCAGCCTTGATCTGTGATTAGACCACTCTGTGGGTCCCACACACAGATCTAGGCTCACAAAGTCAGTTCGTCTGGCACTGTTTTGGGCTTTTCTGCACTGTTTTGTGTGCTGTTTCATGTTGAATGCTTCATCAGCCTCTCAATCTGCATATCCCTGTGGTATTGCGACTCTTAGTCCCTCTGATTAGTACTGATTGCTATTGTTAGTGCTTCTGATTAGTGCTCATTGTTACTGATTTGTGCTGTCTGGTGGAAATCTGCACATTTAGTGCACTGTTGGGGGCTGTTTGCTGCTGGATTAGCCATTCATATCCAATCAATTTTGTTCTACTTTTTGCATATTGATTGGTTACTTCAGATCTGAGGGCTGATCTCATCATTTTACTACTAATTTGTGTGCTCTGTTGTCTTTTCTCCACTTTATTCTGCAATGGACAAGTATGATGTTATCCCAATTAAATTTAATGGGCAAAATTATATGTCTTGGTCCTTCCACTTAAGGAACTTTGTCGAAGGACAGGACCTTTTTGGTTATCTTGATGGATCGACAACCAAGCCTCAGATTACAAGTACTGTTGACTCAAAAGGCCTAGCCACCTGGTCCAAAGAAAATGCGAAAGTCGTGTAACTTGGATCCTTAACTCTATTGATCCCTCTCTTGCCGTGGCTCTTCAAGCCTACACCACAGCAGCTGATATGTGGGCTCATTTGAAGAAAATCTACCATCAAACCAATAAAGCCCGGAAATTTCATCTAGATAGTGAAATTGCCAAATATAGTCATGGGGATAAAACTGTGCAGGAATACTTTAATGGTTTCCTCACCTTGTGGACTGAAAGGGATCCCATGCTGATCCAAACGGTCTCTTCTAGATTTCTATCTGAGGCTCTCCAGTTACAAGAAGAAACTCATATCAGCCAGTTTCTTATGAATCTACGCTCATGAATAGGGAGAATACTGCTAATCTTGATACTTGCTTCCAAGAAGTCCTTCGCGAAGAACTTCGTCTCACTTCACAGCGCACTATTTTGGATGCACCCGAAGCACCCAAAGCCTTCCTTATGCCTCTTCCTGTTGACTCGGCCCTTCTACCAACTCCAAAGCTGACTAAATGTTATGAATGCAAAGGCTTCAGACATATTGTCAAAAATTGTCGCAAGAAATTGGTTTGCAGATATTGCAAACGGACCGGTCATGTGATTGATGACTGTCGAAGCCTGCAGCGACGGAATGAGATACAGCCTAAGAAGCCTCCCTCCAATATGCCAAGACAGAATGTTACATCCGCATTTCAAGTTCAAGCCCCCGTATCAGATACAGGCAGCACTTCCTCCGGGGCTATATCCATGACTCCTGCTCAGATTCAAGAATTGATTCAGAGCACAGTCACCTCTGCATATGCGTCTATGGGCTTCTCTGGTGGTCGGTATCATTCCCATTCTCATATAGCATCTCCTGTCTTTCATTCTTCTGCATCTTTTTTCTTCTTCTATCACCTCTTCCACATGGGTTTTAGATTCAGGAGCCTCAAATCACATGACATCTATAGAACTTAGCTTTACAGATTCCCACCCTTACTTTGGAAAAGAAAAAATCACCACTGCTAATGGTGATCAACTACTCATTTCTAGAGTTGGTTCCATTACTTTATCTAGTGTACTGGCCAGTCCATCATCCTTTCCAATGTCTACTTTGTTACAAAATTATCAGCCAATTTACTTTCTATAGGACAACTTACTGATGAGGGCTATCTTGTTCACTTTTCTTCCTCTGGTTGTGTCATACAGGGGCGACAAACTGGGAAAGTGATCACGACGGGGAGTAAACATGGGCGCCTGTTTTTGCTGAACATTGGACATCATTCATTCTTTGCTTCTTCTTCTAATAATTTCAAAAACTTGTGGACGGTTTGGCATAAACGTCTTGGTCATGTGAACAGTGCCTATTTAATTTCTTTGTTTAAATTTGGTTGTTTGGACTCTACGATTGATAATAAAATGATGTTTTCTTTATCTCAATCAAAATTTGAAGCTTCTTGTTTAAGTAAGAGTCATATTTTGCCTTTTTTTGTTTATAATTCTCGTGCATTAGAATCATTTGACATCATTCACACTGATGTTTGGGACATTGCTCCTACCTTGAGTAGGGCAGGATTCAAGTACTATGTGACATTTATTGATGATCATTCCCGTTATACTTGGATTTATTTCATGCGTTTCAAATCTGAAGTATTTTCTATTTTTCAAAGAGTCTATAACATGGTCCACACCCAATTTAAGAAAGATATCAAGATCCTTAGATCCGATTCCGGCGGAGAATACATGTCTCATGAATTCTCTGCTTTCCTTTCTGATAAAGGAATTCTTCATCAAAAATCTTGTCCGCACACTCCTTAGCAGAATGGAATTGCGGAAATAAAGAACAGACATATTCTTGAAACTGTTCGCACCCTTTCACTTGCATCCTTAGTTCCTCCAGAATTTTGGTGTGATGTTGCACAGACTGCGGTATATCTGATCAATCGTCTTCCTAGTACTGTTCTAGGCAAGACTACTCCTTATGGAGTTCCTGTAATATCCTGAGTACTTGGGCCTAGGATTGGTCTGGCCCAGGTAGCATTTTAATTATAGCTTGGCCCAAGTTGTAATGATATTTGAGCCCAAGTTATAATTCAAATAGAAGTCTAGACTTTTAGTATGACTTAGAAAGTATCCCACGTGAGAGAGAATTGGGAAAGAAGAGAGTTGTAAAACAACTCTAAAAGGGAAGTTTGAAAGTGATTGGAATTCCCATCTCTCCCTTTATATATGAGAACCAACGACCCTTTGTGTTATACTTATATTCATTGAGGAAGAGTTTGAGAGTCTTGTGGATTGCAATTAGGAGAAGAAGGAGAAAGCTGTTGATGTCAAAGGAGACAATTGTGTATCAAAGGTGAGTGGATCTTCCTAATTAATTGGATGCTTTAATCAAAGGTCTGATGATAGAATATGATTCTGTTGAAAGTGGAATAGTAATGGTTCCTGTGTCTATGATTATACATAAATTCCTTTGAGAGTTGTATATCATCTTTATTGTGAAGAATATAATTCCTAGGGAGTTATAATTCTTGTTATCTTCTTAATTGTCAGGTTTTTGTGTAAACTGCAGAACTAGAAGCCTGTCGTCCATGACAGAAATTAACATTAAGGGGCTGTGGGACCCCATGGCCCACTGTATGATGAATCTGGTCCAGGGATATTGTAAAAGGATCATGGACGACTATGGGTATAGTGAATTTATGCTGAAAGGATTTCATATGGTCATGGAAAGTTCTATGTAATATTCTGATTTGTCTGATGCGTGAATCAGAGCAATATGGTCGACAATAGTAGTGGGACCCACTACATGATCTGATCAAGGATCAAGACCACACATCTTTGAGAGGAGCCTTGGTCGATCATGGTGTAGATGGACATCTGATGTTTAAATCAAAGGGACCCATTGATCAATTGATTCAAAAACAGTTTGGCGTGAATTGGAGTTGAAAACTGTAAATGCCGATTTTGATTTGTGGACCCCACATTGTGACTTGATGATGGATCAGAACCTCACATCTTGTTGAGGACTACTGGTCGACCAGGGTGGAGTTGGGCATCTGGAGGTTGGACCAGTGGGACCCATTATCCAGGGAATTCAAGAAATTTCAGGCGTCCTTGATTATGGAATTCGTTTTGGGTTTGTGGACCCCAGTAATTGATCAATTAGTGGATCAGAACCATTGGCAGTATACACTAGTCTTGGGCGACCCATACCTAGATGTCTGATCTTGATTTCATCTAGTGGGGCCCACTGGATTTTTATGTCACTAGGTTCAGGCGTGATGTAGTATCCTGAGATATTCTGGGATGAAACTGTTGGGGAAACTAACCCTGTACTATGTATGTAATTACAAGTTTAACCTTACTACCTAGATGGTTCAAGATTTGTATGGACTGTGATCAATTACATGATTATGATTAATTATGTAGATCAGGATTAATTACATGATTATGATTAATTATGTAGATCAGGACTAATTACATGATTATGATTAATTATGTAGATCAGGATTAATTACATGAATATAATTAATTATGTAGAGCCATGCATGTGCACTTAATTGCTGTTTATGCTTTCGGTTGAAATATAATTATGAGATACAATGTATTTGGGTTTCATATGTTGGACTGGTGTCTGGATGATGGATGGCTTCGGGCCATGATGGCCAGTATAGCGGCGGGTCCTTAATGGACGTGATGAGCCACTTTGATGGCTGGTCCTTAGTGGACGTGTCTGATGAGACCGGGTCATGGTGACCGGTATACATGTATACGATGAGGCCTTTGAGGCGTGGTGATGTGCATGGGCACGGATTGTGCGTGAAAGAATCTAAATAATATTTAATTATTGAGTTAGACTTGTTAAATCATGTGATGTTATATTTTATGTGATTTGTGTAATTAGGAATATTCATTCACCAGTAGTACTGATTTGTGTTACCCCCTTCAGGTAATCAAGCTGCGGGCGGGACAGAGCGGAACGATGATCAGCACGTGAATTTCAATATGCGTGGCTGACAAGAGTGCACGAGAAAAGATAATTTAGTAGACAAAGGGATTAGCCTGGTTTAGGGATATTTTTGATGTTTTAGTACATTATTGATGCGGACCGAACATAGTAAAGTTTGAGTAACTATTTGATTAAATGAATTATTATTTGATTTTTAAATGCCAAATGCTTATGTGAATTATTTGACTAATGTTTGGTAAATATTACCAAAGTTATCACGATCCAGAGATCTGACAGGGCCCCAGGATTTGGGTCGTGACAGTTCTCTTTGCCCATCCTCCTTCATACTCTCACTTACGTGTGTTCGGTTGCTTGTGTTTTGTTCATCTTCCACCGACTGAACGCACTAAGCTATCTCCACAGGCTACCAAATGCATCTTTCTTGGCTACAGTTCTGAACACAAAGGGTTCTTGTGTTATGACCGGTTTGAAAAACGCATGCGAATCTCTTGTTATGTGATCTTCCTAGAACAAATTCCTTCTTTTCATTACGTTTAGATCATCATCCTATTGTTGTGTCCTATTTGCCACAATTTCTGGAGTCTGTTTCTCCATCACCTGCTCTCAAGGTCTATGTACGGCGTAACAAGGTTCCTCCTATGGTGCCTCCCTTTCCTGATCATCTCCCAGTGCCGCCTACTGCTCCTATAGATAACCAAGCTTTTTCTGATAATATCATCTCTCTGCGACCATCTAATCGTCTTTCCATTGCTCCTAACCGCTATGGTTTTCTTGCTCTCTTTTGATCTTAAGATGGTAATCCTATACCCACCTCATATTCACAGGCCTTGAAGGTTGCTTACTAGCAGGATGCTATGAATGAGGAATTGCTTGCTCTTGAAGCTAATCAGACATGGGCTTGGTACCGGCTCCAAAAGGAACCTCTGTGATTGGTAATAAATGGATCTACTCCATAAAAGTTCACTCCGATGGGAGTCCTGATCGCTACAAAGCCCGATTGGTTGCACAGGGATATAAACAGGAGTATGGAATCGACTATGAGGAGACATTTGCACCAGTGGCTAAAATGATCACCGTTCGTACTCTCCTATGTGTCGCTACAACCCGTAACTGGCCTTTGTGGCAAATGGATGTCAAAAATGCATTTCTTCATGGGGATTTGCAAGAGACTGTTTACTTAAAACCTCCTCCAGGATATGCCTGTCCTCCTAAGCATGTTTTTAAGTTGCGGAAATCTTTGTATGGACTTAAGCAGGCTCCCAAGACTTGGTTCAATAAATTTCAGACTGCAATTCTTCAAGCTGGATTTCGTTAGAGTCATTCGGATAGCTCACTATTTCTCAGATGGAGAACGAAGGGCTACACCTTCCTTTTAGTCTATGTTGATGATATGATTATCAGTGGTAATGATAGTGTCAGCATTACGGATCTCAAACATCATCTCACTAGCCACTTCAGAATGAAGGATCTTGGTCCTCTCACCTACTTTCTGGGGCTGGAGTTCTTGCGTAGCAAATCTGGCGTTCGGGTTCATCAGCAGAAATATGCTACAGATTTGATCACTTCGGCAAAACTTGATGATGCTCACACTTTTGATACACCAATGGAGTTAAACAGCAAGATCAGTACGGGTGATGGCCCTCCCCTAGCTGATCCCTCTATTTTTCGGCGAATAATTGGTAGTTTGCTCCACTTAACTATGACTCGGCCAGATATTTCTCATGCCGTTCATACGGTTAGCCAGTTTGTGAGCAATCCTCACAAACCTCACCTTGCTGCTGCCTTGCGCATACTCCGCCATGTCAAAGGCACCCTTAATCATGGTCTCTTCTACTCTTCGGGCGCTTCTCTGCACTTATCAGCTTATGCGGATGCTAACTGGGCTGGTTGCCCGAATTCTCGGTGATCTACCACTGGCTGGTGTATGTTTCTTGGGGAATCTTTGATTTCATGGAAGTGCAAAAAGCAAACCACCGTTTCGAAATCTTCTGCTGAGGCAGAATATCGGGCCATGTCATCCGCGAGTGCTGAAATCATCTGGCTACGCCGTCTTCTCTGTGAATTCGGTGTCACTGTTGGTAGCTCTACACCTCTTCATGGGGACAACAGTAGTGCTACCCGAATTGCAAACAATCCGGTCTTTCATGAAAGAACGAAGCCTATTGAGATTGATTGCCACTTCATCCGTCAACATGTTGTTACTGAGAAGATAACTTTGCCTCATGTCTCTACTCTTAGCCAGTTGGCGGATATCTTCACAAAAGCTCTTCCCAAAACGCGTCATCATGATCTCACTAGCAAATTGATTTTTTTTCCCTTACCACATCAATTTGAGGGGGAGTGTAGAAGATAATGGGTCATGTAAAACAAGGTTTAGGCCCAGCCCATTAAGGCTAGATACAACCTGTTTAGAGTCCCATACTTGGGATCAAATCTAGTTGTTTTGATTATGCTAATTTGTCTCATAATACTTCCTTGTATAGCGTAGGAGATTTGATTTATATTGTTAGCATGTAAAGCCCTTGATTTAAGGGTATAATGAGATTATAAAATGATGGACGATCCTCCCTTTTGAGGTATTCGTTTTTCTCCAATATTGCCGTCTCCTTCTTCCTCTCATCTCATTACAAATTATAGCAGTAATTAGGTTTCCTAGTATGGTTGTGATTAGGCTTTCTAGTTGGGGTCAACATCTTTGATTGTACTTGATAAATAGCCATTGGCTATTCTCAATAAAACAGATCAAAGAACTATATCAAGATGTAGCCCTAAAATTTCAACTTGGTATCAGAGCTTAGGTTCAGAGCTTAAGTACTGGTCTCTATCTTCCCTCTCTATTCCCTAATTCATTTTTCCCCTTTTCCAAAAGTTCCTTCTATTTTTCCTTTTTTTTTTTATCATTCTTAGCAGGATCAAACAATCTACTGCTATTTTTTCTTTTTCCCACATTCGTAGGAAAGAGATGAAAGATTAGATTATCCCGTCTCTTGTATCAGGTGGAAAACAAAAAAGAAAAGAGCACCAGCATTATGATTCAACATCAGCCCAGTAGTTAAATTCCATGGGGTTCGTCAAAAAATTCCAGATTTTGTTTCTTTTGTCATTCTAGAGATTTCTTCCAATTCTAGATGTATTAAGGACTCCTTCATTGCAGAGATTTTAACTGTTTTAACATAGATTAATGGGAGAGATTAGACCTAGGATTTTGTGTTCCAAGCACTATTTAATATTTATACTCATCAAAAGGGACGTTCAACACTTAGACTTCCATTATTCATTTTATTTCAATAAAAAGGTGGTTGTCATGCACTTTTATCTTTCCTTCTCATTTGAGCAAGCTTCCAACAGATTGAAGATGAACAGCGGATTACAGTGCTGATTGGTTAGCGAAATCATGTTTCTTCTTGTAATTATGTAGGATTTTCTGTTGATTTTGTGATTTTGGGTTTTGGGTTCACGAGCAATCAGATTTCGCTTCCCTTCATTGCATCACCAAAGAAACAAGATCTAGCATTATTGGATCATTGGTGAGCCCCTTTGCCATCCTCCCTCGTCAACCACTTATTGTCCTGATTAGAGAAAAAGACAAGAGTCAAGACCCATAGATAGTCTTTGGGGAGAGCAGTTGAGGTCAACAGGAGGGGATGGAGACGAATCTAGAAAGGAAGGGACAAGGGTTTGGAGACCAAGTTTCGTTGTTTTCTGTATGAGAAAGTAGTCGGGCCAGGTTTAGATTGGGTCTGTTAAGAATTGTTACAAGGAATTGTTTGTAGTTATTGGGGCACTACGGACTGATTTGTAAATATGACAAAAGTTGGGTGGTTCTTTGTAAATACTGGAAGACTGAAAATATAAGAAACTATACTCCTACATTCAATATCTCATATTTGTTTGATTATCATGAGGGAGAATGATTTGAATGTACAAATTCCAATATCCAACAAGCAGCCAGACTTTTTTTTGGCAAACATTAAGGCAGTACTTGGTGAAGTGGAAAGGAAAGGCAGATTCGGAAAGTGAATGGATTACAGAGGAAGAATTAGAAAAGAAGCCAATAAGCTCCAGGCCTACAAAGTTGCACAATTAGTCAGATCCGAGTTCTTCTCAACCTAAGGGGAATGATGCAACCCAACTGATTTGCGTGTATAGCATAGGCCCGAGACCATATCTCATCTGGTTTTAGCACCAGTCAAGGTCCATATTGCGCCCAGAAGAGCCAGAAATGGCTCAGATCCAATCCAAGTTTCAACACCAGACCAACTTGAGGCTCAAACATTTCAGGCCCAAGAAATAGTTGAGCAACTGAATTGCAGTCCACAGCAGTTTCTTCTTTCATATTTTATTTCCATTGCTTTCTTTAGTTTAATAAGAGGGTTCTTTTTTATGTTAAGGTCTGAGATTAAGTTACTTACAAGGATGGATGGGATTCTAGGGTTCTTTTAGTAGGAGTAATATTTAAACAGATAGGACTGACAAACAGGCAGATATTTTGAAGTTTAGGAGATCTATAAATTAAAAACTTTTCAATTGTATCTCTTTTGAAATATTTTCTTTTCAGTTCTCTATGATCTTGTTGGTGTAATTATCTCTTCATCTATTTGTTTACCGTAATTTTGCTACCTTTTGCTGCAACAGGACTGCATTCTAGATGGATGAATCTAAACCTCACGGTAAGGTTAGTTATTGCACTGCAGAATTTGGGTTTTATTTTCAAGACAGAACCCTCTCAGCAGATATTTCATTAGTGGCTGAATACTGCTTTAATTGAAGACCTCCAATCAATCAACAGGCTACAGATTTTTTTTCCCTACATGGAGGACTTGAACTCACGCAGCACTCTTCACATACACACCCATGTCCCTTACTAGATGAGCTTTAGCTGAGGGCAGGCTGCACACCTTTTTTACCTTCACCAGCTCGATGAATTCTCCAGTATCTTGCATCAGATCCCCTACACCTAGCTTCCGTTTCTAGTAGAACCAGTTTTTTTAGTGTCATTACTCCAGTTTCTTACATTCATACTAAAAGATCAACAAATGTTGGGGTAGATCTTCTATCTAAATCATGCTTTAAAAAATCGGCCAAGTCAGAGTCAACTCGGACTCGGCCAATCACTTGTATGTAACTTAATGTGGGAAATAAAAAAATGAAAAAAGATTGTTGTTTTTTTTTTTTTAAAGTGCTTTAAATAGAGGGAGGGGGAGAGAGAAAGTAGTATAAAAAAAAGAGGAAAGTGTTTTGGACATTGTGCAGTGAGGAGAAAAAAGCTGCTGCCTGCATGCTGATGCTGTGTGCAGTGCTGCCCTATGTAGCGGCCGCTATATCAGGCGTAGCGGTGAAGAAATGGCATTTAGCGCTGTTCACATCCGTAGGGGCTGCTACGAGGCTGTTTTCATCCTTACTGTTGCCGGCTGTTGGCTGCATGCTGTTGCTGTGCTGCTGTGCTGCCACCTGCTGTGATGTCAGCTGCGGGTTGGCTGCTGCTACTGCTGGCTGCTGCTGCTGGTGGTTGGTGCTAGCTGGTAGGCCTCTTCTTCCTCCTCCTCCTCCTCCCTTCTTCTTTCTTCTTTCTTCTTTCTTCTTTCTTCTTTCTTCTTTCTTCTTCTTCTTCTTCTTCTTGTTTTTTTTTTTTCTTTTTTGGTTGTTTTGAGCACTGAAATGAGGATTGGTCCAACTCGCCCGAGTCAGCCAAGTCGGCTCAAACTCGAACCTGGGCGAGTCGGGTCCCGAGTCCGGGTTTTTAAACCTTGATCTAAATTAGGTGTAGATAGGGATGAGATGTCGTTAAGCTAAATCTCTATTAGTTAATCAGGGCACTGGTTCTATATAGGGTCAAGCAACTTCAGAGTTTCTTACCAATGAATCTTTTGTTTTCTTTATGGTGGCATCTCTCATACAGACACTCACGTCCCTAACTAGCTCAGCTACATCCAAGGGCAGGATGCACACCATTTTACCCATTAAATCCTCCGGTTCATACTACAATATTGACAAATGTTGTCATAAATCTTCTAGCTAAATTGGCCGTAGATAGGGACGAGAATTGAGATGTTGCTAAGCTAAATGCCTGCTAGTTCATTGGGCCACTACTTCTGTATAGAGTTAAGCAACTTCAGTGTTCTTAGCGAGTTAGCCATGCATCTTTAGTTTTTTACTGTTGGCATCTCTTCTACTGTACCGTTCATTATACTTTTCAATACATTAATGAATCATTGTTGCTGTCCTTATTTCATTTCTAAATTGAAATAAAACATAACATGACATGGTCAACTATATTTTTTCTAAGAACTCTATAACTTGAACTCTTCACTAATTAGGACTCGTAAGCCTTGCTAACAAAAGCCTTAACTACTACTAGGACTCCATAAGCAAACTCTATGTATCCCAACTTGGATTCCTTAACAAATGGGGAATCCTTAAAAATAAACGTATAAATAACGAAGTCCACAAGAAGAGTTTTGTGCAAAAGCACAATACCCAAACATTTGTGTCCTTCCTTTGGATCCTCCAAGATCTTGGATTTGCATCAGAGATACATACAACCATTTTCACATGAGGCACCTCTCACCATTCCTATTTGACGAAAAAAATCACAGGCCCTTGTGAACCACTTAGATACATGCCAATCATGGAGGGATAGGGTAATGGAAAAGTCCCATTATGGACTAGATCTTTGGCAAAAACCAAACCACTGGGATCTTCATAACCCTGATGTAAGGACCTTACCTCGGTGAGTGTTTTTTTTTTTTTTTTCCTGTGGGGGACACCCAGTGTTGAAGGTCATTGCCTTTCATAGAACAGTGACAGGTACCTTGGTGAAAGATTTTTGGTATACATTGGCATGTCTATGGGAAAACTAATTAAAAGTTCAGGCTGACTTGTGCATTTTAAACAATATTAACCTAATGGAAACCACAACGCAATAGAGAATTAATCAAAAAATATCAAGATATGTGTGTGCACTTGTAGTGTAGCTCAAAAACAATGACTCATTGATATATAGAGAAAACTTCTATAAAAGAAAATGTATCAAATACCAACTGCACAAAAATGTTTCATTGATATATAAAGACAACTTCTATACAAGAAAATGTATAAAATACCAACTGCACGAACTCCGGTTTGCTGTTTTTAGAAGCCTTTCGAGCTCCACCAGAAGCAACAGATGCTGAGAATAAACTTTCTAGTTCCGACATATCAATCTCAGGAGCCCTATCCACCAGTTTCATAGATGGTAATGTAATCAGCAATTATGAAAATGAAAAGCCAAATGAAATGGTCTAAAGAAATTTCATTGTGATCAAATAGTTTTAAGAATGATGAATTAGTTGGGTAAAAATGAAAGTTACATTTTCAACAGCAAAGCCCATTTACAATGGAGCATGGAAAATGCGAAGCACATTAACCGTGGTTTGATTTCTGGGCTATATGACCATACAAATACAAGCCTTTGCATCACATCCTTTTTTTTTCTTTTTTCTCTTAATTGTTATAAGATAGAAATGTATCATTCTAAAAAATAGCATATTTAGGCTCCAAAGGCAATCGAAACATCAACGTGCATACTTTGCCTGGTTTTCTTGCTTTTGGGAATCAGCCCAGAGACTCCCTTGCATTGCTCGAGTAACCTTCACCCAATGTAATGGCTTCAATGAAGCTCTTCTAGGTCCAGTAGCAGCTCCTTGACCTCTTCCAGTATTAGATGATCCCAATGAGGCTCTACCCCTCCCTATACATGGTGGCGGTGGTGCAGGGGCACCAAAAACTTTCGCTCCAGGCAGGGGAGGTGGACCTGGTGCGCCGCCATGATTTTTTCCTTGCAAGGGTGGAGGCGGGGGAACAACACTAGGAGGATTTCGTGCTTGGGGAGGTGGAGGTGGAGGTGGACCTTTCTTATTAGATCTTAATGGAGATGCAGGTGGGGCAGGAGGTGCACCATGACCAGAACCAGGGGGTGGTGGAGGTGGAGGCGGCCCCCCATTTATCGCCCTAGAAGTTGACGGAGGTGGTGGAGGAGGTGGGGGTCCTGTACACAATGTGGTAGAGTGAGGTGGTTGGGATGGAGGGCCATTATGAATTGTAGGAGGTGGTGGAGGTCGTGGGGGACCTCTACCAGCAGTAATGGGAGGCAGCGGTGGAGGTGGAGGGGAAGGTGGATGAGAATCTCTACCACCAATAGGAGGGGGAGGTGGAGGTGGAGGAGGTGGTGGTGGACCTTTACAATCTACAATAGGGGGGCAAAAAGATGAAGGTTCAATGCCAGAAATAGTTGGGGGACGTGGAGGCGGTGGTGGAGTCCCATTACGTGAAGTTAAGGGGGATGGAGGCAATGATGTAGGCGGAATGTTTTTATTAGGCATGGCTATTGGAGGTAGTGGCGGCGGCGGTGGTGGCTCGACACCTTTGTCTAAACTAGTATGGAGGGAAGATGGAGGCACATGTGTGAGTGTTAGGCCTTCAATGGATGCAATAAAGGGGGGAGGAGGAGGAGGTGGTGGTGGTGGCAGTGCAGAAATACTAGTAGCTTGAGGAGCAACATTTTGAGTAGATGAGGATTTTGACCCTCTCTCTGGACTTAATGGTGGCTGCACACTTGTATGACAGGAAGCATCAGACATAGAATTTTGCTCTAAAACTGTAGGACTGGAATGAATATCATGTGGAAGGTTCTCAACATTAGATACATCAACATCTTGAACTGCAACTGAATTAAAAAGTAAGAGTATTATTACAAAGGAGCATGTAGGAAATTCACAAAATTGTGGGATGATGCTTTTTACCATTTGGAATCATCTCCTCATCCTTTTCATCTTCAGAGTCTATAGGCGACATTTGTATGCTCTCTTTACTCTGCACCCTAGACAATTCTTTCACATCACTTAAAACAAGCTTTTCAATCTTTTCTTGTAAAGCATTTGTAGAAAGATGTCTAAGTAACCACAAAGTAGCATCACTGTCACCATCAACCCATTCAACACCACTGAAAAGCTCTTGAACCCTTGAAAACGCTTCAATTGGCAATCCACCTTTCTCCTCATCATTAAAAGTTGTTGGAGCTCTAGGAGTAGAGATGGTCTCCAGTTCACCAAATAGAACCTGAAGAGCCAAAATTAGAATTAGGATATAGTAAGACTAAAGCCTGAACTGTATTTATTTGAAATTCACTTGAACATTAGTGTGTACTGTGTATTCACCTCCGCTCGAAAGCCTCTTGGATATCGCTTCTTTGACTCCCAAAGAATGTCCAAGTCCCCACTATTTAGCATTAGAATGTTGGACCTAATAAAAGCAGTATTGAACATTATCCGAAACATCATAACTTCCCTATCTGAATACATGTCCAAGTGGACACACTCCAACACAACGTCTCCTTGGACTAGGCATTGGATATCAATTTTTATCACATCACATTCCACCTGCAACAAGAACCATTTTCAACAGGTGAAGAAAAGAAAATATGGAAATAAACGCAGGGTGTCACTTTTTGCATAATGAAGCTTATACCTGACAGTAATGTCGTAGAGACTTTTTCTTAGACATAGAGAAGAGCATCTGCGTACAAAAACCACCCTTACTACGGAGATTTTGGCCATAAATGCGAATCAATGGTCTGCACCCATTTTGTGAATCGAATCTTGGAATGGCTCGAAGAATGAGACAATCAAGAGATACGACTCGCTCTTTAGGTGGCCATTCAGGAGATATGTTCCTCCTAGCAAAATATTGTAAGTAGCGAAGCTGCGATGGGAATGGATTTAAAGGTGACAGAAGTTTCATAAACCCTTTAGGAGCCTCTCGATGAACAATATCTAGAGCTCGTTGCTCACCATTGTACAACTTTCTGAAAACCAACATGCATGCTAAAAGAAATGCCAAGAGTGGCCAACCTCCTCTCTCACAATGAAGTAGGACAACATTTTGTTGATTCCTTAAAGACAACCAACTCTCACTTACACGAAGGAAGTGATGAATTAGAGACAATGGAAGAAGGGGGCAACCTTCATATTGTCGTGGATAATCCAGGATTGTAATATCATACTCGCAGAGAATTTCTGCAAATTGGCTTCTCTTCTCTCCTTCTCTAAAGTTGAACGCAAGGAAGTTGGAATCTGCAAACTCTTCATGGAGATCACTTATAATTTCATGCAAATATACATGGTATATTCCATCCGGCACAACCTCAGTACAAAAGCATGAATCAAAAACTGCACACAGCAATTGTAAGAGAACACACTTGAGCAATGGGTATTCCATATGAAAATATCAATAATGAATCAAATGATTACCATAAACCCTATCAACAAATTCTAGCAAGCCATCAGGGGGCCTTCTATAAAAGAATCTTCCGAAAAGTGTCATTTTACAACATGATGCAATTCCCCACCGTCCCAAATGCAATGTGCTTTATTTTAGGAAAATGCGCAGCCTACTAATTGACAAACACCATGGTGCAGAATCATATAGCAGTATCACCACCAAATGGAACCTGCATGAAATATAGTTGCACTTTGCTTAGTTCAGAACATGACAGTGATCCTTGATAACTGCACAGATAGATGTATAAGGTGTATCTCAGTGTGCCTCACATAACAAGTGTAATAGATAATATGCCAGAACAAAATTGGTCAGTGAGCTTTGATTCTTCATAGAAAGGCTTTGGTTTTCTTGATTAATTTACTTCGATTTGGTCGAAATATTAAGTTTGGATTTCTGATGGAAGATATGGTTGAGTTTGTTTTTTTCTCACTGAAAGTCGAGAAGTTCAGTTCACAGTTCAGTATTAGGATTAATGGATGTTGTTTTTTGTGTGCGTAGATTCTCTTTTTCCTCCTTCAGCAGGTTTGATCCAATGCATACAAGCTTTGATCCAATGGGTCAGGTCTACAGTCCAAGACCCTACAGACCTGATTCAGACCTGAACAACATTAGCACTCTAGATTCCTTTCAAAATGTTATTTGCACATGATGCAAAAGTACATGATTGGACCAGAAGTATAATCCTTAGAATTCAAAATTCCCTTAATCCTCATTGCATGTCCACTCATGAATAAAGGCCTTGTGGACCTTGTGGTGCTGCACTGTAGTTCTGCCATTGTCTTTTAACTTCACCACCTATTCACTTCCATTGGTCTGTTACTGATAGCAAGGGTGTAAGTTTTAGTTTTTGTGGCAAGGGGTCATACAATACTACCATTACAAACAACAAAGAAAGTTCAGAAGAAGTTAAGTTTTTTGACATAGCAAATTACCCAACACTTTTATATCGTGGGGCCACTGGGCCACAAGGCCCACAACAAAATTTCATGTTCCCTATATTTAACCTATTTTATGGCAATAATCAAAGCGCATCATTAGGCTAGTAGGACTAATCAATGTTAGAACAATGGCTACCAACAAGAATGTTGCAAAAAAATGAAGAACAAGCTAAATATTGGAAGTAACATCCAGAATTTTCTCTACAGCCAAAGTAAAATAACATCAAGATTACACTGCCTGTGTTAGAAATAATAAACTATGGGGCTTTCTTTGTAATTTCCTATGATGGACCTAGCTGTAATATCTGAAAGTGTGTTTGAATATATTGAGTTCAGCTCTCGATTAAGGCTGTAGCTCTTTTGCCCATTCACTCTCAATCTCACGAATCTCTCTCAATCTCACAAACAACATGGTATCAGAGCGTTCGGTCCTTGCGTGAATCGTCATCTCTCCAGCCTCCATCTTTTCCTTCCTCTTTTCTCCTTTTTTCTTTTCTCTTCTTTCTTTCTTCTTCCATCCTTGGTTCTGGTTCCAGCAGCTACGTAGGCTTGTGCAGGCATAGTCGGCTGCCTGCACAAGCCGTGAGGTTCAAGTCGGCACAGAGTTCAGATGTGAGGGTCGTCTCGTCATCTTGTAGTGAGCCCAGAGCAACCCGACGTGCAATGTTCTCCATCAACGGGATGTATTGCTGGTTCAGTTGAGAGAATCAAGTCTTTGTGTAGCTTCTCTGTTGGTATGTGATTTGGGTATTTGTTCCAAGGCTTCTGTGTGTTATTTGTGCTCATGTGCTTTGGGTTGTTCAGTTTATCCTTACTGTAATGGCTGAATCCTCATCTTCTGGAGTTGTTCCAACTGACAACATGGAAAATCGGTCCATGTTGCGATTGGCAAATGAAAACCCTAACATTAAGATTACCAATGTTCCACTTAACATGACTAATTACATTCAATGGTCAAGAGCTGTAAGAATGTATTTAGGTGGAAAATTGTTACTTGGTTATATTGATGGAACTGTCACAGAAACGGTGGCTAATGACCCACGTCATGCTGAATGGAAAGCCTATAATATGATGGTGATGTCTTGGATGTTAAATTCCATGGAACCCGATGTAAGTGAAGGGTTGTATCAATTAGACACAGCTTAGGAAGTGTGGGACACTCTACATGAATTGTATGCAGACAAAAATAATATGGCTCGCATTTATGAGATCAAGCAGCTTATTGCTAATCATAGGCAAGGAGATAAGTTTGCCTCTTCTTACTGCACAAAGTTAAGAAGCTACTGGCAAGAACTCGCATACCTGAAGGATATTGAATTTCATTGTCAAAAGGATGCAGCAGAGTACAAGAAGAGAGTAGAAATGGACCAAATATTAGATTTCTTAGCTGGGTTGAATTCCGATTTTGAACCAATACGTGCTAAAATTTTGAATGAGAATGTTCTACCTTCACTCAGTGGAGCTTATGCCTTGGTTCTCAAGGATGAAAAACGAAGAGCGGTAATGTCTACAAATCCTCCAGAAAGTTCGGCTCTAGTGGCAATGCAAGGAAAAGGTCAAGGTAGACGTCATGGAAATGCCACTGCTACCCTTGGCCATGAAAGAAATCAAGGAAGAGGGGCTGGTCGTGGTCGTGCTCGAGTTGAGAACGGAGTATGCACACATTGTGGCCGTAAAAATCACACTGTTGAAATGTGTTGGGACTTGCTTGGTAAACCACCAACACAAGGTGCTAATATTGCTGCAATAGAGTCCAATGTAACTCAGGGAGAGAATTCCTACAACACATCAAGTATTGTTGCAGCATTTGATGAGGCTTCTCCCTTGGGCGAACCTGTCCAATTATCCAAGGCTGATTTTGATGCTCTCATTCAGAGAGTGTCTCGTCTTAAAGGGTCATCAACTGCTTCCACTGCTTTGGATCAGACAGGTATACCTTCTGCATTCCATGTGTCTTCTTCCTCAAACTCTTGGGTCATTGACTCAGGAGCCACATATCATATGTCAGGTACTGTTCAGTCCTTTCAGTCTCTTATTACTAATAAATATCTTGGAAATGTGAAATTAGCTGATGGGACTCTAACCACTATTGGTGGGAAGAGGAACATCCAAATCTCACCATCCCTGACATTGTCCTCTGTCTTGCATGTTCCAAATTTGTCCTCAAATTTATTGTCAGTAAGCAGCCTAACCAAAAATCTGAATTGTTCTATGACGTTCTTTCGAGCTCATTGTGTTGTCCAGGACCTACGGACGAGGACACTTATTGGTGGAGCTAGTGAAGAAAAAGGGTTGTACATGTTTCACTCGAGAAATCCAAAAAAGTTTCTTGGGAATTGCATTTTGGTTAATGAGGAAGACAAATATAAGTGGCAGTGTCGATTGGGACATCCTTCCGGTCCAGTTTTGAAAATTTTATTTCCAACTATGTTTAAGAATGAAGGCAATTTGCATTTTGATTGTGAAGTTTGTGTGTTGTCCAAACATCATCGCACTATTTATCCTCGTAGAAATAGAAAGTCTAATTCTATGTTTTCTATTGTTTATTCTGATGTGTGGGGTCCTGCACCCAATACTCCCATGGGTTATCGTTATTTTGTCACCTTAATAGATGATGCATCACGAATGACGTGGGTATATTTGTTGAGAAGTAAGGATGAAGTATTCTCTGCCTATAAAACCTTTCATGAATGGGTTAAGACTCAGTTTCAAACAAAGATTCGTATTTTTCTACATGATAATGGAAAAGAATACTTGTCTAAAGCTTTTCTTGAGTATGTGTAGGATGAAGGTATGGAGTCTCAAACAACGTGTCCTTATACTCCAGAGAAAAATGGAGTGGCCGAGAGAAAGAATCGGCATCTTCTCGAAGTTACAAGAGCTTTGCTTATAGGTATGTTGATGCCCAAGTCTTATTGGCCTGATGCTGTTTTTACTGCATGTTACCTGATTAATAGACTCCCAACCAAAGTGTTAAATGGTTTGTCTCCTATTCAATTTTTTTCACAGTTTCATCCTATATCAGATATTCCACTAAAAATATTTGGTTGTGTTTGTTATGTGTATAACCATGATCCAAATAAAAACAAGTTGTCTGATAGGGCCATTAAATGTGTTTTTTTTTTTTTTTTTTGGTATTCATCATCTCAAAAAGGATATAAGTGTTTTGACCTAGTTGCAGAAAGGAAATATGTGTCAATGGATGTCAAGTTTTTTTAAGATGTTCCTTATTTCTCAGACAAAAGGAAAAGTCTTTCGTTACATGAACCAAGTGTGGTTGTTCTTCCCACTCTTGATAGCATCCCTACACCAAGTGATGTTGTTCTTCCCACTCTTGATGGCATCTCTCACAAAATGCATCCTGAAAGGGTGTCGCCATTAGATAATGTTACTAATGAGTCTGCCTCAGAACTACCATGATCAGATAAACCTTTGCAGGTTTACTCACGAAGGACATCACGTAACCCTATCTTCACTACTCCACAGGATCAACTAGACTCGGACAACGATAACTCCCCCTCTGTCTAATTCTCCTGTTATTACTGATCCTCTTTCAAGTCCTCCATTACAGCTCCCTATTGCCCTTCATAAAGGGAAACGCTATAGCACCTCTCGTGTTTATCATCCAATTGAAAGCGTCATTTCTTATCATTGTATTTCTCCGTCTCATCGGGTCTTTCTTGCTGCAATTTCATCTAAGTCGATGCCTACAAGTTTTGCAGAAGCATCCCGTCATCCTTCCTGGAGAAAGGCAATGGAAGAAGAAATGAAAGCCCTAGAGAAGAATCAGACTTGGGAATTGGCAGATTTACCTAAAGGGAAGAAACTTGTGGGGAGTAGATGGGTATACACAATTAAACATAATCCTGATGGAAGTGTTGCAAGTTATAAGGCGAGGTTAGTGGCTAAAAGCTTCACACAGATCTATGGTGAAGATTATTATGAAACATTTACTCCAATTTCAAAGCTATGCAGTTCGTGTGGTTATTTCTATTGCTGCTAATTTGGGGTGGCCATTGTATCAATTAGATATTAAGAATGCATTTCTTCATGGAGAACTTAATGAAGAAGTCTACATGTCCTTACCCCCCGGGTTTGTGTGTAAGGGGGAGCAACAGAAAATATGTCGGTTGAAAAAGTCTTTGTATGGATTGAAGCAGTCTCCTAGAGCATGGTTCAAGAAATTTAGTGGCACTCTCTTGAGTATTGGCTTCCGTCGATGTAATTCAGATTATCCTGTGTTTGTTAAAAGAGGCGGACGAGGAACTATCATTTTAAGTGTGTATGTTGATGATGTTGTTCTGACTGGAGATGATCAAACTGGAATTCTCTAGTTAAAAAGGCACTTGAGCAAAGCCTTTGAAATAAAGGACTTGGGCAATTTAAAGTACTTTCTCGGAATTGAGGTTTCCAGATCACGTAAAGGGATTTGCTTGTCCCAATGCAAATATGCCTTGGATCTTCTCCGATAACTGGTAATTTGGGAACAAAGCCAGCTGATACGCCTGTTGAGATGGGCCATAAACTGTCTTAAGAAGATGGAGATTTACTTGAAGATGCTCAAATGTATCGTCGGCTTGTAGGTAAACTCATTTACCTTACAATTACTCGACCGGATATATCACATGCTGTTAGTATGGTGAGTCAATATATGCATGCCCCTCGAACTTCTCATTTAGAAGCCGTAAAACATATACTGCGGTATATTAAAAGCTCTTCGGGAAAAGGAATCTTCAATGGATTTCATGGGCATTTGCATATTGTTGGGTATTCAAATGCGGATTGGGCTGGTTCACCGGATGACAGACGGTCCACAACAGGGTATTGTACCTTTGTTGGAGGGAACATAGTTACGTCGAAAAGTAAAAAACAGTCTGTGGTAGTGAAATCGAGTGCTAAAGCCGAGTATCGAGCAATGGCAAAGAGAGCATGTGAACTTATATGGATGAGAAGCCTTGCAAGAGAATTGGGTTTTAATGTGAAGGAGCCTATGCAAATGCATTGCGACAATCAAGCAGCCATCTATATAGCTTCAAATCCAGTGTTTCATGAGAGGACTAAGCACATTGAGGTAGATTGTCATTTTGTCCAGGAAAAGGTTACTACGGGGTTGATAAGTACTCCTTATGTGAGGTCAGAAAATCAGCTAGCAGACATGTTCACTAAAGCCTTGTCAAAGAATCGGATGGCTACTATCTTAGACGAGCTGGGCATGATTGATATCTATGCTCCAGCTTGAGGGGGAGTGTTAGAAATAATAAACTATGGGGGTTTCTTTGTAATTTCCTATGATGGACCTAGCTGTAATATCTTAAAGTGTGTTTGAATATATTGAGTCCAGCTCTCGATTAGGGCGGTTGCTCTTTTGCCCTTTCACTCTCAATCTCACGAATCTCTCTCAATCTCACAAACAACAGCCTGCAATTGTACCATATGTACCAATTTATCACAACTTACCGGTACAATCACACCTGATCCTTCCCCCACAGCAGAGTTGGAAATTCCTAGTTTTTCCACAATATAGAAAAACAGGCATTGAAAGCATACACTCAAAATGTTAATGTAAGTGGCTGCTGAATACATTAACACGCCCCACAACACAATGCTTGTAATTAGAACAATGAAACATCATCAATATCATAGAATCAATGTAAAACAATCAAAATCACCCCAAAGAACATATGCAGATCCAAATTTTCATGTTGGGTGCAATCATTTTAAAGATTTACATATTTCTCCATAACAATTCAAACAAGGCTCCTTGAATTTACATGGTATGATCATTAAATTCACACACCCAATAAGGGTCTTCCATATTTCTATAAATCGGCATGTATCACTACATTTTCTATGGGAAAAGAAGAAGAAAAATTCATCAAAGCTGAATATACCATTGTTTTGGGACCACGATGACGAAGAAGAAGCGTTGCAGCGAGAAGCCGTGGACGATTCTGAAGGGGATGAGGATGGATGTGACTTTCGAGTCCGGTCAGAGAGAGAGAAAGAGGAGGGAAAGAACGGGAGTGTATTCTGACCGAGTCATATGCATAAGGGCCGGGTTCGGATCCTCAAGAATTGGTACGCATTTTATTTTATTTTATTTTTTATGGAGTGCATCTAGATCGGATTATCAATAGAACCAAAATTAGATTTTAGACCTTTTTTTCTTTAATTTTGGTCGGTAATGATGGATTATTCGAGATCTGGATAATCCAATATCCGTCTAGCAAAATTAGGTTGCAAATTCGGTTTTTTTAGTTGGAGATGTTGACTAATTGGATCTTAGAATTCATGATTGGATTATAACAAAATTTTATGCAGACTATCAACCTACCTAACAGAACTATTTTTTTTTTTTTTTAAGAAAAATTGATTAGGCCCAAAGCCTTTTTATACCTAAATGTATTTAGGGGTGGTGGAATTCCCACGAGAGTATGCAAAAGCGATGGTGTGGGATTTTTAAGCCTTATCGTGTGTAAAAGGAGACCCTGAATTAAAAGAATCCATAGGAAAAAAGAGGGATTCAAGTAGTCCTACCAATTAAAAATTGAAATGGCTCAAAAGGAAAACACTTCTTCCTTGAGCAAAATTTCACTCATACGATAGAAGAGCATGCTCATGTTTTTGTTTCTCCAAACGTTGATGAGAGTTTTACTCATTTAACTCGGGATACCCTGCGACTGCAGTGCAAATTTGAACTTTATAACAGTCTTTTCCTACGTTATATTCCTTCAGGCACGTTTGTGTAGCCTTTTTTCGCAGAAAATGATGTGTTTTTCTACAAAAAAATCATTTTTCCATGCGCTTGGTGCGGCGAAATTGCTTTTTTGACATGTCAGCTTTTCCCTTCCTTACACCGAAAATACACTTCCTATGGGGGTTCCTAACCATCTCTGATGTCAAAATCGTACCGTCTCCCGAGATCTACGCCTCCCAGCAAGTTGCAACATCTTCTCTTCTCTTCAATGATTACGGATGCAACCCAGCCTCATGATTAAGGTGGTGCCCAAAAACAGCAAAACACCCAACCTCTCATATGCAATCACCAAACAATGTAACTGTATGGACCATGTGTTGGAAATTAGGTGGGCCTCTAGGATAGGTTTTAAAACTTTTGACCCACTTAATGCAGGGATCAACTATCCAGAAAACTACCAATCAATCCAAGATGTAAACTCTCAATCTCACATATCAAGATCAGTAAATCAATCTATCTACAAGATAGAAAACCAGCAACAAACATGCAACAAAGATCTATAACATACAAGGAAATAGATTATACCTTTGGAGCTTGGTTGTGCTCTAATGGAGAATTTGCTACTTTCTTTGATGACGAACTCTTTCTCGAATCAAATAGGTTTCTCCAATACCCAATGGTCTTCCACGCTATGACCCGAATCAGAATCTCTTTTTCAAGAGGATGGGTGGGATCTCCAAGAGAAACTATCTAGGAACTAGAAGGAAACTAAAAGAGGGAAAGAGAAATAACTTTGTGCAACACTTGCACAATGGAATGGGCTGGGCGTGAATTACTATGGGGATGCTTGTAGTGGACGTTCAGCCCCTTTGCACCTCTCTTTATAGTTTATGCAACTCCCACTTACTAATTTCTAATAGAAGTCTTACTTCTAAATAAATTAGTAACATTCTCTTATTTCTTAATTATAATAGAAGTCTCACTTCCATTATTAATTAGTAACTTACAATTACCACTATTAGAAGTCTCACTTCAAATTGAAATAGTAACTTTCCTTTTAGAGTTCAACTAGAATTCGTATCTTTCTAATTTGGATTAGCGTGGGGACTACTAGGGATTCCTTAAAAAGCTGGTTCCAACTGGGACTCGCGACCCCACATCTCATGTGCAATTTGGGCCCGCGGTTAATTGCAAATAACTCCACTATATAAATGCAATTGAACTCCAGTCTTAGAAAATTACATAGAAGACTCTAAACTTCCACATTACCATAAGTAGACCCCTCTATCAATATCCATGGATCAATTGGATATGTCTTCCAACCTTAGATCCACATCTTATTATTCATGAGCCCCAATTAATTATAATGATCATGGTACCTTTCCAATTAACTCTTAATCGGAATGGGTATACACTTATCAATGATAAATCCATTAATTGGCACAAGAGGATATTAAAGATAGATTTCATCTTTGACCATTGAATGTTGCCACGGCTCTACTACCACGTACCCAAATCACCGAGGTGTTGACCTATAGTTGGCCTCACTCATTGGCGACTCAAAGCAAATGAATAGATAGAAACTTTGTTAGCATTTGTTATGGGGCCCACTTGTGTTTACATGTGGGTCGACCCCACTCACAAAGATACACCCCTCACAAGGAGTCTCATGGTGATATGGATAAGGATGGCTTGAGTTTTATCCAACTCTCTATCTCTTTATCATATCTACATTCAAATTCAAATTGAGAGAGATTGATCATAATCAGATTGATCATAATCATCTTTCAATTCGAATTTGAATAGAGATCTTATCACCTATTAGCCTAAGGGCTATATATAGACATGAGAGATATAGCTTGAAATAACTTTGAAGAATTCATCTTCTTTCCACTAAATCTCTAATTTTCCATCATCATTTTCTACATCCAGGGTGTCCATCATTACCCTTGGATATTGAAGAGTGAATCATACGTGACTAATCTCTCGTAGACAGTCACAGATCTCCACACCAATGCCTGATTCAAGCCGACGCTGTCCTTATCGTGTTTATAGCAGCCAACTCTTATAGATCCGTGCTTTCGCTGCATATACAACCTTCAAACTTGAGTTCATTAATGTCTCAAGAATAAGAGCTTACTGCTAGGGAATCATGAGAGCAGACCTTAAAGTGAAGACAGTATTATTAAGGTGCTTCTCATGGTCCTTCAATATATCTAGAGTGTTGCTATTGGCACACAAAATTTTTCTTTTCAAACACAAGGAATTTTTCTTTTTTCTTATTACATTTTTACCCCTTTATGAAATGACTAAAATTACCATTATCCCACAAAAACTCAAATCAAATTTTCTTTTCACACACAATCTCCTTTCTTCTTCCCTGAAGAGCTTCTCCCACCTCACTCTCCACTTCCTTCATCTTCCTTGGGCAACTTATCTTCACTCACATTCTTTCATTTTCTTTTTCTGGAAAACCTATCTCACTCTCCACTTCCTCCATCTTCCTTGGGCAACTCATCTTTCACTCACATTCCTCCATTTGATTGTGCAATGAAGGAAGAAAATGAAGAAAACAACAATCAAATGGTGCCTTTTAATCAAAGCAGTGGTGGAAATGTATGTTTCATTGGTTTTTTTTTTTCATTTTTGTATCTTTTATTAAATTTTTTTCTCGTCTGGAACTTGCAAGCTCCCGATATGTACGGTCTTTCAGGACCGAACATATACCATATGTTCGGACATATAGGTCCGAACATATGACATATATTCGGACATATACGTCCGAACATATGACATATGTTTAGTCCTGTACGTCCGAACATATTACATATGTTCGGAAGTATATATCTGGACAGTGATATTTAATTTATACATTATTCAAATTTCTACGCAGGAAAGTCAAGTTGGATCGGACTTTATCATGGATTATACCAGTGAGTTTATAACTCAAGAGGTAAGACCAATAGTGAATTTATTACTCAAATTACATTTATTTATTACTAAATTCGTATTAAATTTATTTATTTATTGTAGATATTTCACAGTCGCGATTCGTTGATCAGTTGGGCTCGTGGAGTAGGAAGGAAAAACGGGTTTGTCATTGTGATAAAGGCGTCAAATGCTGCTTGAGTGGGTGTCAAAGCTAGAGTACTCCTTGCTTGCGAGAAAAGTGGACAATATAAACAAGAAGATAGCCAAAAGCGAAAAAAGATCAAACAAACCGGTTCAAAGAAATGTGGATGTCCTTTCGCACTAAAGGGTAAAAAGTTAGTCTCAAATGATGATTGGATGTTGGAGGTCATATGTAGTGTGCATAACCATTCGGCCGCGGAATATTTAGATGGGCATTCATTTGCAGGAAGATTATTAAAAGAGGAAACAAAGTTGCTGGTTGATATGTCGAAGAGCATGGTTAGACCAAAAGAAATTTTGGTTACGTTGAAATAAAGAAGTGAATTAAACGTAACCACAATGAAGACAATATACAATGCACACTACAGATATAAAGTTAATGAGCAGGGTGGAAGAAGTCAGATGCAACAACTGCTTGGTAAGTTGGTAGAGCATGATTACATTGAATGGCATAAGAATTGTGAGGATAGCGAGATTGTAACTGACTTAATTTGGATGCACCCAAAAAGTTTAGATTTGTTGCATAGATTTCCACATGTCTTGATAATGGACTGTACTTACAAGACCAATCGTTATCGCATGCCTCCTTTTGGAGATTGTTGGAGTCACATCCACAGACATGACTTTTTCTGTATGCTTTGCATACCTTCATGCTGAACGTGAAGAAAATTATGCATGGGCACTAGGTATATTACGTTCTATTATTGGCGATGGTATTCTTCCCGATGTCATTGTGACGGATAGAGAATTGTCACTCATGAACACCATTAACAGAATATTCCTTGGTGCTACTCATTTATTATGTAAATGGCACATTAATAGAAACGTATTGGCGAGATGCAAGAAGTTGTTCGAAATGAAAGAAAAATGGGACAGGTTTATTATGAGCTGGAATATGCTGGTGTCTTCATCCACAGAAGAGGAGTTTGGTGAACAACTCAGTAAGCTAAATAATGAATTTAACGCGTATCCTGATGCACTCAATTACGTGAAAGGTAGTTGGTTGGATGCTTACAATGAGAGATTTATCTCCGCATGGACAGACAATTGTGTCCATTTTGGGAATACTACCTCGAACAGGTAATTTTAAAAAAATACTAATTATATTATTTATGCTTATTAATTAGTACGACTAACCTCCTAATAATCCTATTCAGGGCTGAGAGTTCACATGCACAGCTCAAGAGGCAGCTTGGATCAAGTCAAGGAAATTTTGAAGCAGTTTGGTCTAAAATCCACAGTTTGCTTGAGTTGCAGCATACTAGTATCAAAGCTTCGTTTGAGAAAAGTAAGACAATTGTGCAACATAATTTCAAGCCGGCAGAATACAAAGAGCTTCGTGTTAATGTCTCTAAAAATGCACTTGAAAAAATCTTAACAGAAACCAAGAGAGTCAACCTAGTTGGAATTGACAAAAGTGTTTGTGGTTGTGTTATTCGACGCACACATGGATTACCCTGTGCGCATGAGATTGCAAAATATATAAGTCAAGGGTGGCCTATTCCTCTGAGCTGTGTACATCAGCATTGGTGTAAGCTTGATATGTTGCCAGCTGCCCCATCGATGATGAGTTCTTCTATGGGTTTGGACTGTAAGGCAAATTTGGAGTTACTTGAAAAATGGTTCAATGAGTATGATTCCATGAGAAAACTGCAACTTCTAAAGAAGATACGGGAGCTATCTATTCCAGACAGTACTCATTTGATATAACCCGAAGTAATATCAACAACAAGAGGTAGACCAAGTATGAAAATTGACACCTCAACTCGACGAGATCCAAGCGCTTTTGAGTTGGTACTGTCTGCACAGGATAGCTACTCTCCTAAATCAGTTACAATAAAAGATGTTAAAAATAAAGGACAAATGGAATGCAAACCAAAGAGAAACGAAAAGATAAGGGCGATTCGTACAAGGTCAAAGAACATCAATAATTATGTGCTCTCATTTCCCGTGAGGTTGAGACCTTACATTAAAGTTGTAAAGGACGTTACAGCTGATGGTAATTGTGGCTTTAGAGCCATCGCTGGATTGGTTGGCCTAGCCGAGGATGAATGGAGACAAGTCAGGGGAGATTTATTATAAGAGTTACTTGCACATGTGGACCACTACAAACAATTATATGGGGTGGAGGACAGAGTTGAGGAATTGGTTGAAACATTGTCATACATGGATGACAACCCATTGATGGATTATTGGATGACTATGCCTGACATGGGACATCTCATAGCATCTCGTTATAATTTGGTGTTATACCATTTGAGCATAGAACAGTGTCTAACTTTCCTTCCATTGCGATCTGTGCCAGTGCCGATGCCTTCTCAGAATGAGAGAACAATAGGTTTTGTTAATGGAAATCATTTTGTACAATTGTTTTTAATACCCGGTCATTCAATTCCGCCTATTGCAAATAAGTGGATATAGTTTCATCATCCTTGTGCGAATGGTTGGGAGACTCCATATAGGGATCCGATTGTTCAATTCAAAGAGCTCGTAACTCCAGATGTATCAACAGATGAGACAGTTGATTTGGATTGAATGTAATTCACATAATGTTCCTTTCTTTATGTTGAATGTACCGGATTGTTTTGTTAAGCAGTTTAATGAATTAGAAAATGTCTTTTACATTTTTAATTGCATTCTATTATAGCAAGCTCCTTTATGTTGAATGTGGTTGGGTGTTACTTAAATTGAATGCAAGCTCGTTTATGTTGAATGTTTATTTTTTATAGGTTATGATACTTTTAGTAAAGAAGAGGTTGCTTAAAGTGTTATAAATAGAGGAGAACCAAGAGGTGGACGCCCCATGCCATTATTCTCCTTGGGATGCACGCCCAACCCTCTTTTGTGCAAGTGTTGCACGGCTCCTCTTCTCCTTTCTCTTCTAGTTCTCTTCTAGTTTCCGTGAGAGGTTCTAGTTGTTTTTTTTTTTTTTGAAAAGTTCCACCCTTCTTCTTAAGAAAAGAGATTTGATACGGGACATAGTTCCACATCAAGGATAGAGAACAAATTCTCCATTAGTGTCAGACCCCCGACCCAGGTTTAGTATGATTAATTATGATTTTAGCCGTGATTAGTCTCTAAGTGAGATTAGAGGACGATTACCTTGATTTTTAGTTAGATTAGACTTTTGAATAGTTTTGAAAAAATTTGAGAGCTATCGAACTTAGTTTGACATGGGCCGGGGGGGCCGTGTGACGCGTGTTATTTTGGGGAAGTTATTCTTTATTTCGATAAATTCAGAATTTTACTTGTTTCGATTTGTTTTATTAATCTCAACAACTTTTATGTTTTGTCCGTTTGAATCTGAAACTCAGAAATCACGTTTTTTCAAGAAAAATGACAAAAAAGACTTTTCACACCAAATCTGTGCATGAATTTTGAAATTTGCAAATCATGAGGAAAATACAGTTTTTGGAAACTATATATTTCGACGATCAACTTTGTCTTTTTCGTCGATCTCATTCGGGACTCACAAGTGATTGATCCAGCCACTTGAAGATTTGGGGCCCATGGGGCCTACCCTCTCACTTAAAACCCACTTAAACCCACGTTAGGTTCTTCTTCCTCATTCCCATTTCATTTCCTACAACATAACAGCTGAGAGAGTTCATCTTCTTCTCCATTTCCAGCCACTATCTCTCTCTTCCTGCATGTCCCTCTTCCTTGGTGGAAATTGGAGATTTGGTCACACCAATCCCTTCTCCTTCCTCTTGGCTTCTTATTGATACCATTCTTGAAGAAAACCAGCTGGAACAACTCTCTTCTCCAAGCTTTTCTTCTTGTCTAGAGCTCTTCCAAGGTTAGCAATGGCTTCCATTTTGAATTTATATTTTTTTATGGACCATTTAGGACCTTTTCATCATGCATGCAAAGGGGTTCTTTGAGAACTCCTAATTTCGAAATTGGTGGATTTTCTTAATGGTATTTCATGGGGTTTTTTTGGTGTAGATTGGGTGCAGCTGTGTTAGAACATCTCTTGGAGTGTTTATGGCCCTTTTTGGAGTAGAGGCAAGTGAATATCATGATAATGGATGCATACTATATAAATTTGATTTATTCTTGAAATTCTAATTTGAGATTTTTAGGTGTTTCAATGGTTTGTTTGGCTATGAAATTATGAATTTCAGAATGGATAGTGTTATTTCATACTCAGTCTATGTGGGTTGTGTTCAGCAACTTAGAATTTCAATTTCTGCTATGTTTTAAAATGATGGGAATTTAGTTAATAGACTGTTGCAGCCATTATGTTTAAATTATGAAATTTGTTTTGGAATGGATTTGGAATGATTTGTAATGCATATGGTTGAATGGAGGTTGTATGAAAGAAGGAGAAGCCCAGATATTTGTAATAAGGAAGATGGAATTGAAAGAAGGAAGGAGGGAAAATAGAAATAGAAAGAAGGCAGAAGAGTGCAGATTTCTACACTCAAATCGGACCCAGCAGAAACTGGGCCGCTCGAGCGAACCCGTGGGCCGCTCGAGCGGGCCAGTCTGGATGGGCTCCACTCGAGCGGGCTTGGGCTATGTCAGGCCTGTTCCAGCAGGAGCCCAGGCCTGTTTCAGTAGGCTCTTTCCCCCTTATTTGAAGTGTGTTGACTCCCTATAGACAATGGATTTTTGGGAAATGAAAAATTGGAAGGAAATACATTGAATTATCTAAATTGAATGGGAAAAATGAGTGAAAGGATTGATGTTAGAATTAGCCGGGGAATTTTTATAAGTCTTAATGTACACTTTACAACCTTAAATGTTGAGGATCTTCAGTGGTACCAAACTCTTCTCTTATAAATTGTTGACACAAAAAAAAATGTGTCACTTTGCCTCTTCAACATCAAGAAAACTACAAGAAGCTGCAACCTACCATAAATAGGCAATGCTACATCCAAAAGTCAAATCTTGTCAGAATCAAACAAAAACAACAAGATCCTTCAAGACAGCCAAAAGAGGAGTACACAAGAAGTTTCGGGCCATTTCAAAATCATTTGGCTAACTTTGCTTCTCCGATAGTTGAATAGGAGCTCTCGGCGGCGACAGCATCGGAAACACCAAATCTTCCATCAGAGCCTACGGATAGTCTCTAAGTACATCCAAAAGGCTCCACGTCAGGTTCCAAGTCAAACCGACAACATTTGACCCTAATCAACCCTCGAACAGCTAAATCAAGCCTCTTGGCGGCGAGAGCCACCGAGGCCATCACTCATCAGACAGAGCACATGGCTGGCTTCAAGATGCTTACAAAAGGCTACATGTCAAATTTCAGGTCATTTCGACAACATTTGACCAGACTTTGACTCTCGGAAGCCAAAATAGGCCTCTCAGCGGCGAAGCTCCCGAGATCATGGTTTCCAAGACAAACCCTGTGGATCATCTCAAAATGACTCCAATAGGTTCCCTGTTAAATTTCAAGTCAATCGGACATCGGTTGGCCGCACATCAAGCCGCGACATCTTCCTCGCGATGAAATCAAGACCCCATATGGCTTCAAAACTCAAAGAAAAGCCTATCGTTGGTCTTATTTATTGCTCAGGAGGCTTCATCTCAAATTTCAGGTCATTCCGACATCATTTGACCCAGTCTCAGCTTCTGACGGAAAATCAGCGGCTCTATGCTACAAAGTCTTCGACTTTCCCGGAAAATTGGAAACTTTGCACTCCAAAATGCAAGGATTCTTGTCAAGTTTTTTATAGGGAAATCAGGCCAACAAATGTACGAGAATGTCAAGAAAAATACAGAAGAAAAAAATCAGAAAAGACCTCTAAACGGCCGCAAAACTGGACAAAAGGGGAAAATTTCCCCCCAAGGTCGCAACCCGCAACCCTGGCCCATGGTCGCCGGCGACCAAGGAACTCCGGGTCTCCGGATTTCCCCCGAAGAGGCCCGTTTTCCGTCTTTTTTTCGCATTTTGAAGCGTCCAACTCCTGTGGCTTTCTAAAAATCCATACTTTTGAGGCACCGAATCCTTCGGCATCCGTCAAAATCACCGGTCCGTCTTCAAGAGTATCAAAATCAACATTGATCACCAACTGGTCAACCAAAAAAGTATGCTTTCTACCTGATCGATCGAGAAATCGACAGGACAGATGGCACCGACCCGCTGTTGGCAATCAATGCCTGAAGTTACATGGTCATCCGATGTCGATCTACATGGAGATCCATCGATGATCATCGCCAGAAGAATCCTAAAAGACGCTGCACGGCCAACGACTCTTCAACTGCTCGGTGACCACTTAATGCAATTAATTGGCTAGCTTTATTGCAGCCATTAATTCATTTCTTTGGTCGGCCCAATTAGAAGCAAGTAAATGGGAGTTACAAGTCAAGAGATTCATGACATTTAAACCATGAGACTTCTCCTATCATGGTGATTAAAGGCGATTGAATGCCCTTAATCTCCACTAGCTAATCAAAAGCCAAGGTCCAGGAGTTACGAAATAAAGGAATTAAACCTTGTAACTCCTCCCTTAATGCGGCTTAAATGTGATTAAAGCCCATAAACCCTCCTAAATGGCTACCACGAGCCTATAAATAGGAGAGTTTTCTAAGAAGAATGAGCATTGGAAATCCAGAAGAATACAGACAGAAAATCTGAGAGAAAGAAAAAGAGAGAAAACTCTGCGAAAGTTTTACATCGACTACCGCTACAAGGTGACAAAAGCCCTTGGGGGGTAAACCCCCCCCCCCCCCCCCCCCCCCCCCAAGGTCCTTGTCTTCTCCTTCTGCCTCCAATGGCTTAAACGTGGCTTTTCAACCAGTTTGCTTAGTTTTTATTGAACATAGGACCTCCTCTTGGTCTTTGTCCTCTAAAAATCCGAGGGTATAGACAAGCCAAGCGAATCAAGAGCATCCTCTGTTCTCATCTACATGGATAATGGCGAAGTTCACACATGGCTTGTGACCGTCAATCTGAACAAGTCCCCCACAATCTCCTGAGAAGTTAGATCCTCATTTTCTTGCTTTTCATTGTATTTTGTATCTTTCTAAAAGAGGCAAAAATCACAACTCTTGTCTTTCATTATTGATAAGAATTGTAAATCGGCTATAAACGCCAAAATCAGCTATAAACGCCAAAAAATCGGCTATAAATGATAAAAAAATAATCTTTCACGGCAAATCAAGAAAATGTCTCCTTTCTTAAATATATGTGCAATGGAAAACATGAAAGAAGTTGATTTCCTTTTTACTTACGAAGGTCGATCTTCGGATCGCCACTTGCAATTCCAAGTAAAATAGAAAATCTGGCACACCCACACAAAAAAATGTTGATGCACTCCTTTGCCATCCGGGCCGAAAGGGTCGGATTAAACAGACTCCCACTTCCGCCGACCTCGGTAGCACTGAGCAAAAGCGTGGTCCATCAAGCTGGCACACCCGGTGGGACTCGTTCATTTGAGAACACGATGCTAGAAATGAAATATATGCATATCATATCTTTTACTCTATGCTTATACTTCTTTTCTGGATTCCTTGGCTACTTTCTAATTGGTGGCCTATGTTGGATTCTGCATCTAAAAAAAAAAAGATGAGATTTTTTGGGAATTTCTAATTCTTTGAATTTATTTCCACTATTTCTCTTTTCAAAAAAAGAAATCAGATTTCTCAGTTTGGATTCAAAATTTTGAAACTTTGATCCTCTCCTATCGTTCATCATGCTTGCAGAAATGTTGAGCCTGTTCGAATAAGGATTTGGGCCATCGTTTCTCTTCGATGAGTTCAATAGAGATAAAAAAGATATATAAAAAAATCATATTTTTTAGTTTGGATTCAAAATTGAGAAACTTTGATCCTCTCCTATCGTTCATCGTGCTTGCATAAATGTTGAGCCTGTTCGAATAAGGATTTGGGCCATCGTTTCTCTTCGATGAGTTCATTAGAGATCTTTTAAAAAAATCAAAAAATCAAATTTCTCAGTTTGGATTCAAAATTGAGAAACTTTGATCCTTTCCCTTCTGGGCACTAGCGCTTGCGGAAATCGTTGAGCCCGTGTTCAGATCAGGGATTGGGCCATCGTTTCTCTTCAATGAGTCTATTTGGGATCTAAAAAAAAGGACATAGACCACTAAGGTTAAACCAATTGCGTTCTTTGATCACGGTTGATTCAAGAAAAGCCTTATCCAGAGTGTGGAGACAGCTTGACTGTTCTAGGCAAGGGTCTTCCAAACGGGTTCATTAAGTAATCCTACCCTTACCTGGGGGCAATTCTATCAATTGAGATTTCATAAGACCTTGTTAGGAGGCCTATGTGTACTCTCTCGTATTTTAAATAAAAAAATCTTTAAAATAAAAAAAAGTCTTTAAAATAAAAAATAAAAAATAAAAAAATTCAAAAAAAGTCTTAAAAAATATAAAAAAGATTTTTCAAAAAAGAATCTTAAAAAAATAAATAAATATTAAAAAAAAATTTTTCAAAAAAAAACTCCGTCATTTTTGGATTCAGATCTAAGAAATTTTGGTATCTTCCCTTCTGAGCACTGGCGCTCGCGGAAATCGTTGAGCCCGTGTTCAGTTTGGAATATCATTTGCTCTCATTGATGAATCCGATCTTGGCCTTTAAAAAAAAACAACCCTCGTCATTTTTGGGTGTAGATTCAAGAAATCATGGTTCCTTCCCTTCTGGGTACTGCCGCTCGCGGAAATCGTTGAGCCCGTATTTGGATCGGAATACCATCTGCTCTCTTTGATGAATCCAATATTGAACTTTCAAAATAAAGAATCTCATCTCATGGATGCGGTCTCCAAACATTTGTGCCTAGCGGTACTGGTACGCCCTTTTAGGGTCTACCATATTTGCAACCGGCACATTTGTAACTCCAACCTTATATTCTTCTTACCTCGAGCAAGCTCTGCTTCTCGATAAGTTAAATTTAGGTTCACAATTGCTTATAGCAGTCACTTGGACGCTCATTCTGAGCTCACCATACTTGCGATTAGAACAATTGTACCATCTATGGCTTTTTGCCTTCTTCATGTCGCTCGGGTCATGTCCCTCGAGCGATTTGTTAAGACAAAACCATAGAATTTCCTATTTTTTATCATTATATTCTTGTGATTACTAATGGATGTAGTCTTATTTGAGAAAGATTTTCAAAACTAACAATGGCAGCTTCCTAGACCATTACTTTTGATGAGAACAAGCACCAACTCATGCTTCAACAGAAGCAAACCACGCGCACTTACAAGCGCCCTGCCAGCTGCCGAAGCGTCAACATCGACTCCCCGGACTATCGTCTTTGGGACGCTGGGACCATTCCCACTTCCCGAAGAACAAACTGCTCCTTCCAAGAAGCAGAAGGTCACCTCTTAATGTGTCACTACTGTGACACCAAAGGCGAACACCAAAAAGCCCGAAGCCCGAGGCACCCCCGCGAAGCCTCAACCTGCAAACAACCGGTCTATCCCAAGACTTGGTCCCCAAGACCTTCACTAAGACAAAGAAGGTCCCAAACATCTACCAAGCCAGCATACCTAGCCCCACTCAAAGAGAACCAGTTCTACCCTCTTGCTTACATGAAAGAGGAGAGACCCTCTCCGACTTGACAACCAAGTCAACCCAGCATGAGTCGGCTTGTTCATACAAGCCCAAAATCAGATCATGCATCACTAGGCCTCTACAAGCACCAGCTAAGGCCTACAATCCTGCAGTTCGACCCTTCATCTCTACAGGTACCGAACTCGAAAGAATCAAAGCCTCGCTGCAATAGGCGAAGGACCGGGTTCGCATCCTGTCCTTGCCTAGTTACAAAGAAGACACGCTTGGCTGCTGCGCCAGACGGAGCATATCCTTCATTGTCAAATCCCAGCCAAAGCTAACCCAATCTCAAATTGTTCGTCATATATGCCGCCGTGCGTCGTATCGACAAAAGAGACTAGAAAAGCAAAGGTCCCATCTTCCTACACTTAAAGTCTTCCATAAATGGGTCAAAAAAGAAAGACTCGACCAAATTGCTGCTGTCCATATGGTTGGAAAAACCAGAAGATGCCAAGAGTCAGCAGCAAAAACCCATGTCCGACGTCCGGTGACCCGCAGCGTCTCCAAGACAAGAAGACGTCCCGAAGAATCCCCTGCTCCTTCAAGTCAAGGACGGCGGAGTAATCCTTCCTCAAGCTCTTCATAAAAAAAAATGAGCCCCAGCTCAGTCACTAGAACAGTTTCTTCGTTCGAATCCCGAGGGATGAACGTCCTGACTACAAATTCTGAGCCACCACCTTGGAATCCACCTCAATATGATGCGCTCACATGCATCCAGCAGTTGGAACAAGGCCAGCAGAGGATTGAAACTCTGATGGAAAACCTTCTCCTCACCTTCCAAAATCAGGCGAACAATGAACCTCCTCCGAATCATCAAGATGATGAAGTAAATGGAGAAGAAAATGAGTCATGCGCCCTCACCAAAAAGGACGTAGACAATATCCTCGCAAAAGCTAAAGAAGAGGATATACTCAAGGAGCATGGGATCAAGCCACCATATCCCTTATGGATGGACTCGGTCCCATTCCCTTCAAAATTCAAGCATCCTACTCTCCAAACATATACGGGGAAAGGATCAGCCAGACAGCACGTCATCCACTTCAAGATCTTGACAGGAGCTATCGCGGATCAAGATGCACTCAAGATCCGCCTCTTTGCAAGTACCCTAAAAGGTACGGCTTTTGACTGGTACTCCACTTCGCCAGAGGACTCCATCCAAAACTGGGTCATGCTAGAGACACGCTTCCTGACTCATTTCAAAGGTGAGGATCATCATGCTACTATGGCTCAGCTGTGCAGCCTAAAACAGGGGGAGAATGAGTCCACATATGACTTCATTCACAAGTGGAAAGCAATGGCGTACAAATGCTCTGATGTACTGCCACAAGCGTCACTAGTCGACATCTGCCGAAACAACATGAAAGCTATAATCCGCTCCATGATCATCGGCAACAAATCAAAGAACCTGGGAGAACTCCTAGAAGCCTCCATGGAGGCTGAAACGATGATTCGAGCCCTCCTTCTCCTTCAAAAAATCATAGAAGGCGGCAAGCTGAAAGTACAGAAGCCTGAACTCCTCCAACTGCTCCTTAAGGACGTTGTCGATCGGTATGAACTCCTCATAGAGTTTGCCAAAGATGGGCAATTCAGTAATGGAACACAACTCCTTCAAAGAAAAACCAATCTCACCATTCGTGACAACGAAGCTATTGGTTTATGGGAGGAATGACTCCAACATTGCCATGAAGGCCTCATCGGAAAAGATCACGGTCTCCCTAAAGGCTCGGACCGCATCAAAGATATCGGCTTCCTTTAAAACGGCGCCGCTAATCAGCAGGACATGATCAGTCCACGACTTCCACTCAGAGTCGGCACTAAAACGGCCACGAAGTCCAAAAGGCTTCACTTAATTGCTGCCGTCCCCGCTGAAAATACCAAGGCCCACCGGTCCCAAATTGACAGACGGATAATCAGAGCCCTGGTAGCCACTAGCCGACATCAACATGTCCATGTCGGCAGGAGACTTCTCCGCATATCCAGGAGGACCGCCAACAAAAACCCCAGTCTTGATTACATTTGTCCTTTTCACCCAGCTTGGAGGATCTTCCCTCTTAGAGCATCTGGGAGCAAGGCTCATGATCGAGATAGTACGGTCAAACGTTGATCGGGTAACAATATTTCTCTCCTCACCATCAACTATGTAAGAGAACTGAAAACATCTCCTCTGGTATGTCACGTAGTCAGGGACTGCATCACTAAAGAAGAAGGTACGCTTGGGCAAAACCCTCTGATCGTCTATCACCCAAGGACGGTCGCTTACCATGATCTTATAAAATTCCTCACTCTTGAGAGCGATTAGTCACTGCCTCATCTCATCTCTGTTGAGGGAGTCGCACTCTTCAAGGTTTCTCTCAACATACTGGACCTTTTCCCAGGCCTGCTGAACGGCCGGATTAGAAGATCTTGCAGATCGACAAGGTATGCTTGTAACAGGCTCTTTACCCTTGTTCGTTCTGGAGGAACCACTGCAAATGTTGGAAAAGAAAAGGATCAATAATCAAAATGATAGGATTTCGCTAAAAGAAAATCTAGCGAAATTTTGGCATGATTTCGGGGCAATTCCAAAGAAAAATGAAATATTCTGAAAGAAATAGAAAGTTTGAAGATGGGCTCAACATCGCGGCGAGCTCCAAAACTCCAAACTTTCGAAACCTCAAAGTCTCCGCAAAATCAGGAAGGGCTCAACATCACTGCGAGTTCCAAATTCCCAAATTTGCAAAAACTTTCAGGTATGCTATCACATCATGCTACCAATTTAATTTACAAAAATGCATGCATGAACATCTTGGTTTGCCAAAAAAAAGCATTATCATGATGAGCAAAAAAAAAAAAGAAACTTCCAAAAAAAAAGAGAAAGAAAACAAGAAAAAAGAAGAACAAAAAAAAGGGAGCTGGCCCACAGGCCATGTGGCCGTACGGCCCACAAAAAAAACATGCAAAGAAAAAAAGGGAAAAAGCACGAGAAAAAAAATACGTGTAAAAAAAAAGAAAACACGTCAAAAAAAAAGAGAAAAGAAAAGAAACAAAAAAAAAAAAAAAACAACTTTCTTTTACCATCCTATTTTTTACAATGGAGTTTTCTTGAAAAATAGAACTTACTTGAAACCATTGATGGAGAAGAAAAAGAAAAGCTTGAAGATTCTTGAAGAACTTTTGGTCTTGAAGCACTCTCAAAATAAAAGGAACATGAGAGATTCTCACCAAGTAAAGATATTCTTTGATATTCTCTATCCAAAAGAGATATTTTTATATATTATTTACAAAAGTGAAACCATATGAGATTTAAGCCATTTCAAAAGTTTAAGGTCCCATGGGTTAGCCCATATGAGCTAGGTTTGACCACCTAGGCACTAAAAAAATAATAAAAAAAATGGGCTTTTAGTCAAAGAGAAATCCCTATTACCAAGAGCATATAAAAATGGTTTCATGCCTCTTTTGAGTTGATTGGACCATACAAAAAAGAATTCCAAGCCCCATGAGCTTCTAAGAATCAAACCATCCAACCTCATATACCAAATTGAGCCAAAATCTTGAAATTGACATTTCACAAAAATCCAAACCACTCCAATGGACCCAAATAGTCCCAAAGAGTGACCAAAAACCACATCCTGGTCCCCTAACTTGCCACAATACAGCTTGTTAGGTCACAAGACTAAAACCAAAAACCAAATCCTGATCCCCTAACTTGCCACATACAGCCTGTTAGGTCACAAAATCAATATCAAAATCGACCCCCCAACATTCCACATACAGCTTGTTGGGTCACAAGGTCAAAATCAAACCCGACCCCCTAACCTGCCACATACAACTTGTTAGGTCACAAGGTCAAAAAAAAATCCAAACCCGCATGCCTGATGTCATTTTTAAAACTTTGCTTCGAGATGGTATGTGATTCCTTTCACTACCATAAAATTCCCCTAGAAGCTCAAAAGGCCACAACACCAAAAGAAAGACTGCTCAAAGACTCTTGGTCAAGTCACAAGCTCTCCTTAAAAAATCTCTTTGACGCTCATTGACTACAAAAGTTAAGCAACTCGTCGTTGTACCTCGAAGGGGCATTTGATGACACAAAAAAAATACCACTTTGCCTCTTCAACATCAAGAGAACTACAAGAAGCTGTAGCCTACCATAAATAGGCAATGCTACTTCCAAAACTCAAATCTTGTCAGAATCAAACAAAAACAACAAGGACGCCAAAAGAGGAGTACACAAGAAGTTTCGGGCCATTTTAAAATCATTTGGCCTAACTTCGCTTCTCCGATTGCTGAACAGGAGCTCTCGACAGCGACAGCATCAGAGACACCAAATCTTCGATCAGAGCCTATGGATAGTCTCAAAGTACATCCAAAAGGCTCCACGTTAGGTTCCAAGTCAAACCGACAACGTTTGACCCTACATCAACCCTCGAACAGCTAAATCAAGCCTCTCGGCGGTGAGAACCACCGAGGCCATCACTCATCAGACAGAGCACATGGATGGCTTCAAGATGCTTACAAAAGGTTACATGTCAAGTTTCAGGTCATTTCGACAACATTTGACCAGACTTTGACACTCGAAAGCCAAAATAGGCCTCTCAGCGGTAAAGCTCCCCGAGACCATGGTTTCCAAGACAACCCTGTGGATCATCTCAAAATGACTCCAATAGGTTTCCTGTCAAATTTCAAGTCAATCGGACATCAGTTGACCACACATCAAGCCGCGACATCTTCCTCGTGATGAAATCAAGTTTACTGGTGACAGGACCCCATACGGCTTCAAAACTCAAAGAAAAGTCTATGGTTGGTCTTATTTATTGCTCAGGAGGCTTCATCTCAAATTTTAGGTAATTCCGACATCATTTGACCCAGTCTCAGCTTCTGACGGAAAATCGGCAACTCTACACTACAAAGTCTTTGACTTTCCCGGAAAATTAGAAACTTTGCACTCCAAAATGCAAGGATTCTTGTCAAGTTTTCTATAGGGAAATCAGGCCAACAAATGTATAAAAATGTCAAGCAAAAAATAATAGAAAAAAGAATAAAAAAAGACCTCGAAACGGCCTCAAAACGGGACAAAAGGGGAAAATTTCCCCCAGGGTCGCCGGCGACCATGGAACTCCGGGTCTCCGGATTTCCCCTGAGAGGTCCGTCTTCCGTCTTTTTTCGTGTTTCGAAGCGTCCAACTCCTGTGGCTTTCTAAACATCCACACTTTTGAGGCACCGAGTCCTTCAGCATCCGTCAAAATCACGGGTCCCTCTTCAAGAGTATCAAAATCAACATTAATCGCTAACCGGTCAACCAAAAAAGTGTATTTTCTACCCGATCGATCGAAAAATCGACAGGACAGATGGCACCGACTCATTGTTGTCAATCAGTGCCGGAAGTTACATGGTCATCCGATGTCGATCTACATGAAGATCCATCGATGATCATCGCCAGAAAAATCCCAAAAGACGTGGCACGGCCCGCGACTCTTCAACTGCCCGGCGACCACTTAATGCAATTAATTAGCTAGCTTTATTGCAGTCATTAATTCATTTCTTTGGACAGCCCAATCAGAAGCAAGCAAATAGGAGTTACAAGTCAAGAGATTCATGGCATTTAAATGATGAAACTCCTCCCATCATGGTGATTAAAGGCGATTGAATGCCCTTAATCTCCATCGGCCAATCAAAAGCCAAGGTCTAGGAGTTACGAAATAAAGGAATTAAACCTTGTAACTCCTCCCTTAATGCGGCTTAAATGCGATTAAAGCCCATAAACCCTCCTAAATGGCTACCAAGAGCCTATAAATAGGTGAGCTTTCTAAGAAAAATAAGCATTGGAAATCCAGAAGAATACAGACAGAAAATCTGAGAGAAAGAAAAAGAGAGGAAACTCTGCAAAAGTTCTACACCGACTACCGCTACAAGGTGACAAAAGTCCCTTGCGGGTACCCCCCCGAAGGTCCTTGCCTTCTCCTTCTGCCTCCAATGGCTTTGACGTGGCTTTTATGCCCGTCTACTTAGCCTTTTATTGAACATAGGACCTCCTCTTGGTCTTTGTCCTCTAAAAATCTGAGGGTATAGCCAAGCCAAGCGAATCAAGAGCATCCCTTGTTCTCATCTGCATGGATGATGGCGAAGTCCACACATGGCTTGTGACCGTCAATCTGAACGTGTCCCCCATAATCTTCTGAGAAGTTAGATCCTCATTTTCTTGCTTTCATTATATTTTTCTAAAAGAGACAAAAATCACAACTCTTGTCTTTCATTATTGATAAGAATTGTAAATCGGCTATAAACGCCAAAAATCGGCTATAAATGCCAAAAAATCGGCTATAAATGCCAAAAAAAATCGCCCTTCACGGCAAATCAAGAAAATGTCTATTTTCTTAAATATATGTGCAATAGAAAACTTGAAAGAAGTTGATTTCCTTTTTACTTGCGAAGGTCGATCTTCGGATCACCACTTGTAATTCCAAGTAAAATAGAAAATCCGGCACACCCACACAAAAAAATGTTGATGCACGCCTTTGCCCTCCTGGTGCGAAAGGGTCAGATCAAACGGACTCCCACGTCCGTCGTCCTCGGTAGCACCGAGCAAAAGCGCGGTCCATCATAAATCAACATTGAGGGGCTAAGTGTGTTTCGAGACGACCCTTGGTAAACCATTATACATTACTTCATTCCAAGTTAGAGAAATTTGTATGTTTTCTACAAATTGATTTGAAATAGATTTGAGCGGTTCACCACGTTTAAAAAATCGGTAAGACTACTCGTTTAATTATTCGATATTGTTCGTTTGTAACTGTTTATAGTAGTTTCTTTTATCGATGAAAATGTATTACAAGGATTTGATTTATATCGATTCAGATTTTGTTCCGGCACCACTAAGTGTGGGTTACCTAGTGGGCTGATCACCCAGCTTGGGATCCTTAAAATTATTGCCAACTGCAGTTTGGACCCCATTTATTGCTCCGGCCATGGCTACGGTTATTGAGTGTTCCGTCCATTTTATATGGTTTGGTTATAGATCGTTCCATCCATTTTATATGGTTCGGTAATTGATCATTCCGCTCGTTTTATACAGTACGGTTATTGATTGAGTGCTCTTGTTACTTCGGTAATAGGAGAACATAGCGAAATGTGGATTGCCATTTTTTTTATTCGATTCGTCATATTCTTTAAAGTTGTCAATGCTTTGGAAATTGTTTATTTACTTCATCAATAATTATGTTTGGGCTTTCAAATGTATTCAAATGACTTTATAATGTTTTTACAAATTCTTGTCACCCTATTATTTGTTTTATTGCATGCCAGACTGTCGTGTCTGATACTCTCTTGTTTGGTGCTAGATATCGACCCCGCTCCCCTTGAGACGGAACAAGAGGAGGAGGCGGGTGAGCCGCCGGTTGGACGCGAGTGGCAGCCCAACGATGTCATCTAGACGTCGGTTGGGTGATGAGGCGTATCACATTTTTGGGTCTTATGATGTTTATTTTGGGAACTTGTTTAATAGCCTTTGTTGGCTTTGTGTTAGGAATTGTATAACTCTTAACTACTTTTGGTATTGTATTAAACTTAAATTAACTTGGGCTTGCTTATGATATATTTCTGATTTTGATAAAGGGCTTGATTGTCCATTTTATGTACTTGATTGGAATAAGTGTTTGCTACAATGCTTCCGCACATTTTGTACATCGTGAATGTGACTGTTATATCATGATGGATTGAAAATTGGAATCCTCATCGCGGAAACCTGTGGGAAACTAGCGCGGCTGGGCAAAATTTTCTGGCTCATTGCGCCGCGGCCCCGGATTAGGGACTTGGTTTGTTCGGTCTCAGTCCGGGGGCAAGACAATTAGAGCACAACCGAGCTCCAAATGTATAATCTACTTCCTTGCATGTTGTAGATTTTGTGGTTGCTTGTATGATGTTGTTTATATCTTCTAGATAGAGTTATTCACTGATCTTGGTTGATGACATTGAGGACTTAGATCCTGGATTGAGTTTGTAGCCTTCTGGATAGTTTATCCCTGTATCAAGTGGGTTAAAAGTTTTTGAAACCTATATGCGAGGCCCACCTACTTCCAACACCTATGCCTGGACTTCTGCCTTTGATGCTACTGCTTTTCCCTCCAAATTCTGCGATCCTACGGCCTATCCGTCAGATTGTCGGGTACAAAAGGGTTCCACTTTCTGTTCTAGAACCCCTTCTTTGACAAGGCCTTCGTCAGACCCGGCGGACTCCTTCTCAAAATTTTTCTTCTCCATAGCATTTTCCAATTTCTCCTTTAGTTCCATCAGCATTCCCATTAGGTTTCCTATTTGATTGTCCTACCTTCGCAGGCGATATTGGAGAGGCTCCTTTGGCTGGTACCTCCCTGGGCTGCTTTCGGGACTGTCTTCTCCATCTATTTCGGCCATGCAAACATTGAAGGACCGCATCTCACTTGAAATGACAGGAACTTAATCTAGGCTTCCTGTCGGAATCCTTTTCCTGACGTTCTCTCTTTCATCATTCTGTTTTGGGGGTGTGGCTCCCCTGAAACGTCTTCCCACCGTAAGACAGTCTGGTCCTGCCATTCGTTTCTTCGACGTCGTTGGTTTCGTTTCTGGGTGAGTGTTAATCCTGGCGACCTGGCCCTTTATGTGAAACGGTCCACCTCAGCGCTTCGGTCTTTTCCGTCACCGGTTATTCTTCTGGACCCTCTTGTGGTAAAGGGTCCGCTTGGACCCTGCACATCCCGTCAGCGTAAGGTGAACCGATCAGTCCCGTGTCGGGCATGGTTCCGGTCAGGTTGAACCATAGGAACCCTTTTCCAATCACGACCCAGGCTATCAGGTTCTTTGTCGACGCTTTTTTTCAAAGCCCGAGTTAGCCTTTTGTCACTCTCAATCATTTTTATATATTTGTTCGCCAGCGATTGCATGCACTGCGGCTCGCGCTGTGATGAATGTGTATTTCGTACATGCCAGTGCTCTTATAGCCATGGCTAGTGGGCCTTCCGTTCCCTTTGAACATTTCCGTTCGCTCATGCAGGACAGTCCCTTCTCGCGTGATACTTAGGATGAGGTCTCCCTGGCAGTCGGGGCTCCTGCCATGGGGGAGTCGCTTGGGCGAAGTGTCATTTAATAATGGGAATAACCGAGATCATTTCTCTTGAAGATGACTGGTCCCCTCCCTCACGATGCCTCAACCGACATCCCCTTGCCAGCTGGTGTTGTTGCCTGAGCACTAGAGGGTATCGGTCGAGCCGCCGTTTGGTGTAGCCCCGGATCCCTAGCGAGTCGCCAAAATATGTGAACAGAAAATTTAAAGTGATATTGTGTGTGGATAGATAAAGAAGAAATGTGTGTGTATGGCAATTCTTTTTCAACAACCAGAGATCTCGAGCTTTACACTAAGCTTCTGGTATGTCCAGCCTTCGAACTGCCATTACCCCTATTCAAAGAGAAATCACAGAACATGGTCCTTTCTAGAGGGGAAGAAGATGACCAAAAACATCCTTTCCTCCTCCAGATGAGGTCTTCATACATGACATTCGTCCCTCGCTTTTCCGGCCCTTTTCTTGGGATCAGCGTCCCTCTTTTATAGGCTTCTTCGCACGTGCCGGCCTCCCTTTTCATCCGTCTTGTATTCTTCCATCTGCCTTTGTTAATAGACGAAGGCAAGGCTCTCAGGGCAAGGATGTATTAAGTTCCCTTCTTTTTATTCCTCCTTGCCTCCGTTCATTTGCCTTTGTTGATAGACGGAGGCAAGGCTCCCAGGGTGGGGCTATATCTTCCTTCTTCAGTTAGTTTTATGGACTCAATCCAGTAGATGATATAATAAATTGATTAATTTCTTTATTTATCAGTATATTCATGTATTCCTTTCATGAGATGAATGGTGATTTATTATATACTTGCACATAACCAATACGAATGACATGATGGTTCATGAGATGAACCGGAGTCCACAAGTATATTAGATGTAACACATGTGTATGGATGAGATCCACATACGGGAGACATGTGTGGCAAATTTTATACTTAAAATATCTTCACAACCAGTGATGAGACTGAACATCTCATACTGACAAGGTTGCAGCACTTTGATCACTATGAGATAGTGTGATTTGTCTCGATCATCAGAATGGAAGATTCTGGATCATAGTGCTGGTACATTGGATGTATTGAAGGACCATGAGAAGCACCATATAAACATTATCTTTATTCTAAGGTCTGCTCTCATAATTCCCTAGCAATAGGCTTTCAATCATGAGACATTAATGAACACAAGTTTCTATCTATTCATTTGCTTTGAGTCACCAATGAGTGAGGCCAATTGTAGGTCAACACCTCGGTGATTTGGGTACGTGGTAGTAGAGCTGTGGGAACATTCAATGGTCAAGATGGAATCTATCTCTAATATCCCCTTATGCCAATTAATGGATTTTATCATTGGTAAGTGCGCACTCATTCCGATTAAGAGTTAATTGAAAAGGTACCATTGATCATTATAATTAATTGGGGCTCAAAGATAATAAGATATGGATCTAGTTTGGAAGACAGGTCCAATTGATCCATGGATATTGATAGAGGGGTCTACTTGTGGTAATGTGGAAGTTTAGGGTCTTCTATCTAATATTCTTAAGACTGGAGTTCAATTGTATTTATATAGTAGAGTTATTTGCAATTAACTGTGGGCCCGGATTACACATGAGATGTGGGGTCGCATGTCCCAATTGGAGCCAGCTTTCTAAGGAATCACTAGTGGTCCCCATGCTAGCCCTATTATTAGAAACTATCTAATTCTAGTTGAACTCTAAAAGGAAAGTTACTATTTCTATTTGAAGTGAGACTTCTAATAGTGGTAATAGTAGACTTACTAATTTTAGTAGAAGTGAGACTTCTATTTTAATTATAAAGAAATTGGAAAGTTACTAATCATATTTGAAGTAAGACTTCTAATTATGATATGGTAAGTTACTAATTAATTAATGGAAGCAAGACTTCTATTTTAATTAAGAAGAGATAGTTACTAATTTTTGGAAGTAAGAAATTAGTAAGCAGAGCTTGAAAAAGCTATAAATAGAGGAGAGGAGGGCTGGACGTCCCAAATATGCTCTATACCTAGGGATTCACGCCCAGCCCTCTCTAGTGCAAGTGTTGTATGAGTTCTTTCTCTCTTCCCTCTTCTAGTTCTCTTTCTAGTTCCTCCTTAGAGTTCCTAGTAGTTTTCTCTTGGAGATCCCACCATCTTCTTGAGAAAAAGGAGAATCTGATACGGGTCATAGCGTGGAAGATCAAGAGGTCTTGGAGATTCCTATTTGATTAGTGAAAGCGTTTCATCATCAAAGAAAGCGCAACTTCTCCATTAGAGCACAACCGAGCTCCAAATGTATAATCCACTTCCCTGCATATTGTAGATTATTATGGATGCTTATTAGTTGCTGTTTTCATCTTCTAGATAGATTGTATTTACTGATCATGATGGCTGAGATTGAGGGTTTACTTCCTGGATTGGGTTTTATAGCCTTCTGGATAGTTGATCCCTGCATCAAGTGGGTCAAAAGTTTTTGAAACCTATCCTAGAGGACCACCCTATTTCCAACATCTTCTACTCTTCCTGCCTTCCTCCCCTTGCCTTTGGCAATCTGGCAGAAGCGAGACCCGCTTGGTGAGGGCATGTTTTAATCCTCTTCCCTCGCTGCAGGCTCCTTTCTTTATTTCAACTTTTCTAGGAGATCCCGGGCGTGGGCCCGACGGTAGTTTCAACGCACGTTTTGGCGTGCCTATAACCGTTTCAACTAAAGAGTAGTTACTTAGTATTTGCTGCAATAGTGATATTTGAATGCATGCTCAGTTTTGGTCATTCAATCAAGTGAGACTTGTATCAAGCCTGTTACCTGATCTGGACAGATTGTTTTGTCAACGTGAAGATGTGATTGACTCTACTCACTATAGATCCAAGCATTTTTCTGTTGCTAAAAGCAATGGTGGCATTGCCTCTTAAGACAGAACTATGTGTAACCGTAATCCCAGAACTAAATATTTTAGTGGACTTTTATTTTCCATTTTAAACTACCAGTGACATAATTATCTTGCAATGGCAGGGCATAGTCATCTGATCATTTTCACATCAAAATGCGGTGAATTTCTATGAATGTTTCTGTAAATTCCAGGTATCGGAGTAGAGCGATTGAGACATTACTTATTTTCGATTTATGAGTTCATTTGCATATCTTGTTTTATAGAAGCATGGTTTCTTTAAAATTTTCTATAAATTTTATAGATATATATATATAATAGGGAAAACTGTCGGAAAAATCCCCATAGGACCCTATAGGACCGACGAGGACCCAATAGCATGTTGTTGAAGACGGGAGGGGTCTTTTGACCTTTTCTGTTGGTCGGTCGATAACTGTTGGGGATGTGCAACCAAAGTCCCACATCGGCTAGAATTGGGAAAGATCATGGGCATATAAGTTGGACTAAGTACTCCATTGGTATAAGCCCTTTTGGGTAGAACCCAAGAACAAATCCATTAGGGCTTAGGCCCAAAGTGGACAATATCATATCAATGTGGAGTTTGTGGTGGTCCACTGTCCTAACAAGTGCTTATACCACTTGTTGTGCGCGTGTATGCGGAAACGTGAATCAGCGATCGAACGAACAAACAACCACACGAGAACAATCAATCACACACAAGAGAATTACGTGGTTCGGCAATCTTACCTACGTCCACGGGAAAGAAAACTCAACTCTCCTTTAGGTTCACTCTTCTGTCTATCTGTCTGTATCATGGGTTACACATTACATCATATATATAATGTTCTCTTTCTTATTCCCCAAGAAACCCTATCTTAGTCAATAAGAAAGTCCCGGTACAATTACCAAAATACCCATGACTATGAACCTACTTGGTCTGGACCTACTAAGCCCAACAATCTCCCCCTCCAGACCATGGGGAAGACGCCTCTGAACCCCTTACTAGGAGTCCAGTCCTGCCAACTCTGAACACAGCTCCAGCTTTCCCTAATACACGACCTTAGTCATCATGTCAGAGGGATTCTTGTCAGTGTGAATCTTTTCCAGCTTCATGAGATTCTTCTCGATGAACTCACGAATCCAATGATATCTCACATCAACATGCTTCGTGCGGGCATGGTATGTAGCGTTCTTGCTAAGATCCATAGCACTCTGACTATCACAGTAGACTACATACTCTCCTTGCTTCAAATCCAGTTCTTTAAAGAAATCCCTCAACCAAATCATCTCCTTCCTTGCTTCATTAGCAGCTATGTATTCTGCTTCGATTGTAGACAATGCTGTACACTTCTGCAACTTAGACTGCCAGGAAATAGCTCCCCCTGCAAAAGTAAATAAGTACCCAGAAGTAGACAACCGACGATCAAAATCGCCTGCAAAATCAGTATTTGTAAAGCCTTCAAGTATTGGTTTTAAGCCTCCGAAACACAAGCAAAAATCTGATGTACCTCTCAAATATCTGAAGATCCACTTCACTGCTTCCCAATGCTCTTTCCCAGGGTTAGAAAGAAATCTACTTACTACACCCACTGCATGAGCAATGTCTGGACGTGTACACACCATGGCATACATAAGACTCCCAACTGCTGAGGAGTATGGAACAGACATCATCCGTTCCTTTTCTTCATCTGTAGTAGGACATAATCTCTTACTGAGCTTGAAGTGACTGGCTAAAGGCATGCTAACTGGCTTAGCATCTATCATGTTGAATCTCGCTAGCACCCGTTCAACATATTTCTCCTGTGACAACCACAGCTTCTTGTCATTCCTGTCACAACGTATTTGCATTCCCAAAATCTGTCGTGCGGGACCCAAGTCTTTCATGTCAAAAGTTTTTGACATGTCCCTTTTTCAATCTGCCAATCATCTCACTATCCTGTCCAACTATCAACATATCATCTACATATAAAAGAAGGATGATAAATTTGCCATTACCAAATTTACGAACATAAACGCAGTGATCTGCAGCTATCCTCCGGTACCCATGACTCACCATGAATGAATCAAACTTCTTGTACCATTGTCTCGGCGCTTGTTTCAGCCCGTAGAAACTCTTTTTCAACCTGCAAACCAACTGTTCTTTTCCTTCTACCTCAAACCCCTCTGGCTGAGTCATGTAGATCTCTTCTTTCAAATCACCGTGAAGAAATGTAGTCTTCACATCCATCTGCTCAAGTTCAAGGTCCATGCTGGCAACTAGACCCAAGATAACTCTGATAGAAGTCATCTTCACAACTAGAGAGAAGATTTCATCGAAGTTAAGAACCTTCGTTTGTGCAAAGCCTTTAACCACTAGCCATGCTTTGTGCTTTATCAGTTTTCCACTGTCATCTCTCTTCAGCTTGAACAACCATTAGTTCTTCAGAACCTTCTTGCCTTTTGGGAGTTCCACCAGCTCATAAGTATTGTTCTTTTTCAAAGAACTCATCTCATCCTGCATAGCCTCCATCCACTCATCTTTATCTGCATGAGTTTCTGCTTCTGGGTAGCTCTCTGGCTCCCCCTCATCAATAAGCAAAATATAATCTGCTGCAGGATATCTTGTTGATGGTTGACGCTCTCGAGTAGACCTCCTAACCTGAGGTTCTGTGGTTTCTGACTGAGGAGACTGCTCCCCCTGCTCAACACCCTGTTCATCTGGCAACCCCTGTGCCTCATCACGATCTGGATCGTTTTGTCCACCTTCTCCACCTGTAGTCTGCACTGGAGAAGGAGTCGGTGTGAGATAAATCACTCCATCAACAACTTCTTTAGACTTTTCAGTCTTTTCAATATCTCCAAAGAACTGATCTTCATGAAACACCACATCCCTACTTCTGATAATTTTTCTTTTCTCTGGATCCCATAACCTGTAGCCAAACTCCGCTCCACCATAGCCAAGAAAAATACAACACACTGCCTTATCATCCAGCTTTGAACGCTGCTCCTTTGGTACATGTGCAAAAGCCTTGCACCCAAATACCTTCAAATGAGAATAAGAAACATCTTTACCTGTCCATATTCTCTCCGGAAGATCAAAATCCAAAGGAACTGAGGGAGACCTGTTAATCAGGTAAACGACAGTTAGAATAGCTTCACCCCAAAATGGCTTGGGTAGCTGTGCCACTCTAATCATGCATCTCATTCTTTCAAGAATAGTGCGGTTCATTCTCTCTGCTACACCATTGTGCTGTGGAGTACCAGGAACTGTTCTTTCATGTCGAATACCATGCTTTGAGCAATAGCCTTTAAACTGGTTGGATGTGTACTCACCACCATTATCTGTGCGGAGACATTTCAAGAGTTTTCATGTTTCTCTTTCAACCATGACATGAAACTGCTGAAATACTTGGAACACCTGATCCTTCGATTTCAACGCATAAACCCAGACTTTCCTGGATGCATCATCAATAAATGTGACAAAAGACTTGTTGCCACCCAATGACTCCACCTCCATGGGACCACAAACATCAGAATATACCAAATCCAACACATTAGATTTTATCGTTGATGTTTTAGAAAAAGAAATCCTATGTTGTTTACCAAACAAGCAATAATCACAAGGGTCAAGGGATGTACCTTTGGAGTAATTAATCAGATCTTTCTTTGCTAATAACTGCAGTCCTTTCTCACTCATATGTCCAAGTCTCTAGTGCCACAGATTTGGAGAGGATCTGTTTTCAACAGCATTCAACACACCTTTGCATAGCTTCACATGTGTCTTGTACAGCGTATTACATGCCTTCCCTCTCGCAAAAATAAGAGACCCTTTAGTGAGTTTCCACCTGCCATTTCCGAAGTAACTTTCATAACCTGCACGGTCCAATGAAGTCCCGGAAATCAGATTCAACCGCAGATCAGGAATATGTCGCACATCTTTCAGCGTCATTGTGCAACCAATATCGGTTTGATTGCAGACATCACCGATCCCAACAATATTCGAATGACTTGTGTTGCCCATCTTCACAGTACCAAAGTCCCCTGCTTTGTACGTCGTGAACATCTCCTTAGAAGGAGTAGCATGGTAGGATGCTGCTGTGTCAACAACCCACTCAACCTGATCATCTGCAACACTCAAACACTCTTCAACTTCAGTTGTCAGAATCACTACTTCATTATCCAAAGTAGCAGTAGTGTTAGTGTCATTCTTCTGCTCATTGTTGGTTTCTTTCTTTTCCTTCAAGGCAAAACAATTCTTCTTAATGTGACCCTCCTTGCCACAATGAAAGCATTTTCCAGACTTTTTCTTAGTTTGTGATTCCTTGCCACCTCTAGACTTGCCACGACCCCCCTTTGATCCCCTACTCTTATTCCTCCCTCTATTCTCAGTAATAAAGGCCTGTGCATTATCTGTCCCTGCAGTTTTCCTTCTTGTTTCTTCATTTAACAAGCTGCTAGTTACCTGACTCATTGATAACACACCATCTGGAGTAGGGTTGCTCACGGAAATAACTAATGTCTCCCATGTATCTGGCAAAGAACTTAGAAGAAATAAAGCTTGCATCTCATCATCAAGGACCATCTTCATTGTAGCCAGCTCATTCACAATGCATTGAAAATCATTTATGTGATCTTCAATTTTACCATCCTCCTTGAATTTCATGTTCACAAGCTTTCTAATCAGAAAAATTTTGTTTACGGCAATTTTCTTCTCATATCTTTCTTCTAACTTCATCCAAAGGATTCTCGCATTGGTTTCATTAGACACGTGATGAAATATGTTGTTATCCACCCACTGTCTGATGTGACCAATGGTCTTTCGATGTATCTTTTTTCAATCTGGATCAGACATCTCTTTTGGTCTGGCACAATCCCCCTCAATGGGATCATAGAGGTCTTTGCAATAGAGTATATCCTCCATCTTAGGTTTCCAAATCAACCAATTGGTATGGTTGAGTTTGATCATGGTAGTGTTCACAGTGTTGTTCTCCATCTCAATTAAATAATCAAGAAATATAAACAACTGTCACTAACCTCAATTTCTGCACCAATCTGTAGATCTCGTCACCACGAGCACGCTAGAAGAAACGGATCTGAAATCTGACTCTGGATGGCTCCAATATCGCAAAAATAGTTTTCTGCGCTCCGATTAGTCAAACTTTCTTGTTGACCGTTAAACTGCCAATCTTCTTCCACAATTACGTAGATCTGCTCGCAACGAGTCTGTAGGCGCAAACAGATCTCCGATCTGACCTCGGATGATCAAGATATAGAGGAAACAATTCTCAGCCGTCAATCTGGTCAAACCCCTGTTGACCGTACAGTTTGCTAACGTGGCGCTGACGTCGGCAGAATGCTGGAGTGGGCTTCCTGCTTCACGGGTCAGGCGAAACTTACCCAGAACTGAGCCTGACCTGGTCCCTGCTGTGAGCTGGGCTTTCTGCAGATGGGTCAGGTCAACCCGACCTGGAACCCGACCCGGACTTCTAAACCCAAGAAGTCTTCTCCCCCAAACAGAATGGGTTCTGCTTCTGGTCTTGTACGCAGAAGACGATGGAAGGTGCTGCTCCTTCGGTTCTTCCTCTGCGACGATGGCTGGCGGCGGGGACCGGCGATGTACTCCGGCGAAGAGCGGACCGGCGATCAGCAGTGGCAGCACTGCAGCGGCTGCACCTAGCTCTGCAAATCCAGATTGCAGGTGGCGCTGATCTCTTGATCGGTGGAGGGCGGCAGCAGTCTCTGCAAATCGAGATCCCAGGCGGCGTCTGCAGGCTCCTTCTCAGGCGATCTTGATCACAGAAGACTCTTCTTCCTTCTTCGTTATGGTTATGGAACGATCTGCAAGACTGAAGACAGCGCTTTCGATCCGTGTGATCTGTGTGGTCCGGCAGAGATCGGAAACGATCTCACTTTCCTGCGACGAAGAACCACGCGCAGAAAATCCGAATACCCTTGATCCGATCCGTCGATCACAACGCGGCATAATACAACTGATATGATATTGTCCACTTTGGGCCTAAGCCCTCATGGATTTGTTCTTGGGTTCTACCCAAAAGGCCTCATACCAATGGAGTACTTAGTCCAACTTATATGCCCATAATCTTTCAAAATTCTAGCCGATGTGGGACTTTGGTTGCACATCCCCAACAATCCTCCCCTCAAACAAAGGACCATATCTCTTTGGATATTTTTACCGGGCCTCCCCTCAAACGATCATCCATCCGTCTGCTCCATCGAGAAGAGCCAACTCGAGAGCCTCACCAAGGATCCACCAATCGTGAGTACTGTTGCATCACTGGCCCAAAGTGGACAATATCATATCAATGTGGAGTTTTGTGGTGGTCCAATGTACTAACAAGTGGTATCAGAGCCCAGGCCCAGACTTAGCTCGGAGAATCCTCAGATTGCCAAACAAAAGGTGGTGGGCCCAGTGATGCGCAGGAAAAGCACAGTACTCACGATTGGTGGATCCGTGGTGAGGCTCTCGAGTTGGCTCTACTCGATGGAGCGGACGGATGGATGATCGTTTGAGGGGAGGCCCGGTAAAAATATCCAAAGAGATATGGTCCTTTGTTTGAGGGGAGGATTGTTAGGGATGTGCAACCAAAGTCCCACATCGGCTAGAATTGGGAAAGATCATAGGCATATAAGTTGAACTAAGTACTCCATTGGTATGAGGCCTTTTGGGTAGAACCCAAGAACAAATCTATGAGGGCTTAGGCCCAAAGTGGACAATATCATATCAATGTGGAGTTTGTGGTGGTCCACTGTCCTAATAATAACGACCATTCTGTAGTGTTCATTCCGATCCCTTCTCATTCTTTCTCCTTTCTCCTTCCCCACACCCACTTGCGCTGCACTTCCTACGCACTGCGCCTACACCACTGCGCTGCACGCCCAGCCATCTCCTTCATCCTTCTTCCTTTTCTTTTCTTTCCTTTCCTTTTCACTTTCCTTTACTTCTCCCTCTCCATCTTGTCTTCCTAGCTTCCTCCCTTTAAACCCCCCCCCCGCACTCATTGACGCACTACCACTGCGCCTGCACCACTTTCACTCCACTACCACACCTACTCTCATTTCTTCGATCCATTCTCCTTCATAACACCAGTGCTGCCACCGTCACTGCATGCCCACCACAGCATGACCACAACTACAGCAGCACCACGCTCGTAACCCCACGACGCCCGCCTTCACTCATAGCCCACTCGAATTGCCTCCCTACACTCGCACCCCACTTGCGCATACTACACAGCCTCATACACTCACTGCCCTCTCGCTTTTGGTACTTTTTCAGTCATTTGTTGAACATCTTATCTGTGTTCTTCTCGCACACCTGCGGAAGATAGAAGAGCGTTTTTTCTTCTTCTTAGCTTTAATGGTCGATATCAACCAATCTGTCGGTCAAACTTTTTCCAAACCTATAACTATCTTATTCGTTGAGCACAATAGAATGGTCGATATCTCGATATCGACCAATCTGTTGGTCAGATTTTTCCCAACATGTAACTGTCTTATTTGCTGAACACTACAAAATGGTCGATATCGACCATATCGCAAAATGATGGAAAAAAAAAAGGACTGCAATGAACTTGAGGACCCCTCTCGTATTCAACATGCTATTGGGTCCTCGTTGGTCCTATGGGGTCCTATGGGGATTTTTCCGGTAGTTTTCTCTATATAAAAATATGAATCATCTTGCTCGTGCACTACAACAAGTTGCACTTTTCGCGACGTTTTTATAAATTCGTCGGTAAAGATAATTATTTACCGACGTATATAATTTCGTCGGTAAAAATTAGACTTTTACCGACGTTTTTTTAAACAATGTCGGTAAAAGTCTCACTTTTCCCAACATTTTATAAAAAAACGTCGGTAAATGTCGTTCTTAAATTAAATTTTATAAAAAAAATCAAAGATTTTTACCGACGAAGAAAAACGTCGGTAAAACTATTTATTTATTTATTTATTTATTTATTTTTCCGACGAAAAAAAAAGTCGGCACAATAGATTTTGATTTTGATTTTATTTATTTTACCGACGAAAAAAACGTCGTTAAAACGATTTTTATTTTTTATTTATTTTTATTTTTATTTTACCGACGAAATAAGATGTCGGCAAAATAGATTTTTATTTTTATTTTATTTATTTTACCGACGAAAGAACCGTCGATAAACCTATTTTTATTTTTATTTTACCGACGAAAAGGAAACTCGATAAAATAGATTTTTATTTTTATTTATTTAATTTATCGACAAAAAAAAAGCGTCGGTAAACCTTTTTTTATTTTTTTATTTATTTTTATTTATATTTTACCGACGAAAAAAAAAAGTCGGCAAAAGATATTTCTATTTTTATTTTATTTATTTTACCGATGAAAAAAATGTCGGTAAAAATTTTTTTTAATTATTTTCCTTTTTTCTTTTTCCGACGAAAAAAACGTCGGCAAAAGTATTTTTATTTTATCGACGTTTTTTTTTTGTCGGTAAAACTATTTTTATTTTTTATTTATTTTTCTTTTTATTTTACCGACGAAAAAAAACGTCGGCAACTGTTTGAAATTTTATTTTTATTTTCTATTGTATTTTACCAACAAAAAAAAATGCCGTCAAAATACGATGCGCTTCCAAAACCTATATAAAAATCCTCGTTTGCCCAAGAATAACACCCTAAATCAAGAATTTTGGGTCATGATATTAAAAAGTAGTTTCCCACTCTCCATGTGCTTGGTTTAAAATGTGGGTCACGCGAACTAGGAATCGATAGCTAGCATTGAAGCAGAAGCCAAGCATTATAATTTATAATACAGGGCATATGTGAGTCGAACTAGTAGTGGGTTAAACCAAAGAGCAAAAGTAATATTTTAACCATTCACGTTATGGCTAGTGATCTGATGGTGAGAAATGCCAAAATGATCAGACTTCCTGATTCACAACTTTCTTCTCTTGTACCGAAGTATATAATTAAGGGCACCTACAAACTTCACTTGTATTTTATCTTACCTTAAAAAACAGGGATCCAGTCCTCTTGGATAGAGTGCACCGTCTCCACAAAATTTGCTTATTTCTAATATTGTCCGAGGATACATATCTTGTACGTCTTCCATAGCGGGGAGATACCTGTACCATTTAAAATAGGAAAAAATAAAAATGAAAAATTTGCTCATGGTTTTCCTAGTTTTCAAAAACCTACATAGAAACTTCGATTTTTAAAAATCGGGCTCCAAGTTTTCCACATATCTTTCAATTAAGGGCATCCGGCAAGACTTTTATTCGGGATTTCCTCCCTCTTTCCACTTCTTCCTTCCCTCTTTCCTCTTCTTCTTATCCCTTTTCTCCACCCATTTATAGGGGTGTTCCTTGTCCGAATATAAAGGTATTGGACCAGGCCCATACCAAGCCCAACACAGGCCGTAAAAGTTAGGTCCGAGCCCGTCCATTTAATCAATCGGGCTGGGCCGAAGCGGTCTTTTTTTTTTCAATTTTGTGGGCAATCGAGCAGTTGTTTGACCTAATTAAATTAAATTACATGTATTCCTTATACAAGCTGGGCAGGGCTTTGGGCTTTCTATCACTTAATCCAAGCCTCGACCAATTATTAAACGGGCCCAATTACTTATCTAAGCCCGACCCAAAGCGGGCTGGGCTCAGATCAGGCTCGGGCTAGCCCGGTCCACGAATACCCCTACCCATTTACCCATTACCACCTATCACCACAAAATTTCAGCAACCACCGGCCAGTGTCTCATGTTGGGATTTGTGTATGCCCAAAAGCTCACTGACAGCACCCTCATCTCTGTTACTGGATATTTTCAGGTTATTTATTAGAATTATTCTTTTCTCTTACTGCATATATATATATATATGTATGTTTGTGTAAGGTCCATTGTTTCTAGTAAATGACTTAGGTATGTAGTGTCTACACACAGAAAGATTTGAGTCATGGATACTTGAAACAATATACTGGTTCATAACTGAGAGATGGAGTTGGGCACTTCATCTTTGTATAAGTTATAATGAGATACTCTCCTTAATTAAGGGTGACTTACCTTAGTCACAAGAAGCTTTTCCGGATGTATCTCATTAGTGCATGTGCCATGCATTGAACTGGACCATTATAGGTGTGATTTCTAAAAATAGTACTATCACTGAGAGAGATCAAATCACTTTATGCTACTGAGTGACTGGTGCTCTTAATCTTGAGCATATGTGGATGAAATGACGAAGTCGAGTTCTTGTGCTTTAATTCACTATGGATGAGATCTTGTATATGGGTCAACAGCTCGGTGTTTTGGGTATTCGGGCTTGATTAGTTGGGACATACATATGCAATAAAGAATATATGCCATCAAGTGAAGGAGAGATCATCCCCTTAGAATTATCTGATTAATCATCAAAATCTAAGATCTTAGTATATGGATCTTCCATATGGATATTGAACTTGTGGGTCGCTCCCTAGATCAAGAGAATGATATCCGGATGATGATTAAGTTTAGGATATGAAGTTCTAAGGTTGAGATATAATCAAGAAGGTCGATAGTACATTGTATAACCTGACTTGATTATGGATGTTACATAGAGGGGCATTACGGTCATTTCACTTAGTAGGTCGAAGACATAAGTTACTTACTGACGAGATTAAAATCATATTTTATTTATCCCTGGAGTTCAGCCATAACTCTTTAGTGGAATGAGTTAGGGTTAAAAATGATCTTAATGTTGCTATGTGATTAGCATGGACATTTTGGTCATTTTGGTAGCCAAGGGCAAAAATGTCTTTTGGTCTCTTCTCTAGCCATTTTCCTATATTGGCATGGTTTCCTATTTTGTTTAAATAAAATGAGGTTGAATTATTTTAATGAAAAAGTTATTGACTTGTGGGCCATGGTGTGTTTATCCATTTAATGGGCCAGCCATAAAGCGGGCCCCTTGTGTAAGGTTTCCAATTTTAAGTAGGAATCTTTACTTGGAAGTTTGGTTTCCTCTTTGGATAAGAAATCCTACAATTATAGTATCCTAATTATTTTGTAAACAATTCATTAGGGAGTGTTGCACGCCAATATTGGAAGGCTACTATTGTTAAGGAATGTCTTCTTTGTTTTCTTTTTCAAAAAGGAGAGAACTAAGAAGGAGATAAGTTTTCTTTTCAAATTCTCCCTTTTGGCCATACATGATATGGTTAAAAAGAAAAGAAAAGAGGGAGAGTGCAAAAGACGCCAAAAGTAAGATGAGATGCAACTGACGCCCATGGATGGACTTCCTTTTCTTCCTTGAAGAAAAACAAATTGGTTTTGGGTTTTTTCCATTTTTTTTAGTTCAGATAACCTCTCAAAAGGAAACCATATTCTGATCCCACAATCATAACCAATAGGATTGGGTTGTGGAATAGAGGAGAAGATCAAAAGGAACATTACTGTAGAAAATTCCAACAACTAGAGTTACTGATTGCAGGCCTGAGATCAGACCATTAGATCCTTTCTTTTAGAGATTTGTAATTTTCAAATCATCAAGGTATTATTCCTCTTTCATCTCTTTTTATTATACACATGTTGATCATGATTTCATGGAGTTTTTATGTTTATTCTATGGTTGATTGGTGTATGCCCTAAAGCCCACTAGCTGCACTCTCATCTTTTGTTACTGGATATTTACTGGTTATTTAATGGAATGACTCTTTTCTCTTTAAACATGTATATATGTATGGTTGTGTAAGGCCCATTGTTTATAGTAAATGAATTAGGTGTGTAGTGTCTACACACAGATAGGTTTAATTCATGGACACTGAAAACAACATATTTGTTCATAACTGAGAGATGGAGCTGGGTACTTCATCTTGGTATAAGTTATAGTGAGAGACTCTCCTGTATTCAGGGTGACTTCCCTAAGTCATGGGAGGACTTTCCCGGATTTATCTCATTAGTGCATATGCAATGCATTGAACATGACCATGGTAGGTGTGATCTCTAAAATAGTACTATCACTGAGAGAGATCAAGTCACCTCATGCTGCTGAGTGACCAGTGCTCTTAATCTTGAGCATTTGTGGATGAACTGACGAAGTCAAGTTCTTGTGCTTTAATTCACTATGGGTGAGATTCTTTACATGGGTCAACAGCTCTGTATTTTGGGTACTCGGACTTAATCAGTTGGGATGTGCAGATGCAATAAAGAATCTATGCCATCTAATGATGGAATGATCGTCCCCTTAGAATTATCCGATTAATCATCAAAATCTAAGATCTTAGTATATGGATGTTCCATATGGATATTGAACTTGTGGGTCGCTCCCTGGACTAAGAGAATGATATCCGGATGATGATTAAGTTAAGGATATGAAGTTCTAAGGTTTAGATGTAATCAAGAAGGTTAATAGTACATCTGATAACCTGACTTGATTATGGATGTTACATAGAGGGGCATTTAGGTCATTTTACTTATAGGTCGAAGACAACTGTCATTTTCTGACGAGCTTATTATATTATATATTTGCCCCTGGAGTTCAACCATAACTCTTTAGTGGAATGAGTTAATGTTAAAATGGTCTTAATGTTGCTATGGATTTAGCATGGACATTTTGGTCATTTTGGGAGCCAAGGGCAAATATGTCTTTTGGTCCCTTCTATAGTCACTTTCCAAGATTGGCATGATTTCCTAAGTTGTTTAGATGACATATGGTTGAATTACTTTAGTGGAAAAATAATTTTGAGTTTAAATTCAAATAGGCCTTTAATGGCATACATGAATTCAATTCTAGATAAATTATTAGTGGGCCATGGTGAGCATTATTATGTGGGACGTCCATAATGGGAAATCCATGGGTAAGGTTTTCAACTTTGACTAAGTCTCTCTACTTGGAAGGTTGGACTCCTCTTTGGATTAGTATTCCTATAGTAAAGTTTCCTTTTTGAATTAGTAAGTATTGTGCAACTAGGATTACTAATTGCTAAAGTTTGTGGGATGTTCCTTTAGTTTCCTTTTCTAATTGGAGTGTTTCTAAAAGGAAATAAATCTTTAGATTATACTTTCCTTTTAGGACATCTATGAGAATTAGAAGAGATAACTTTTTAGGAAAGCAATCCAAAGATTTCTATAAAAAGAGGAAACCCCCCCCCCCCCCCCCCCCCCCCCCGCTTGGACGTCCATAACATATAGAGATTCCCATTCCACACGTCCAGGCCTCTTTCTTCTTCATTGAAGAGAGTTTCAGGTCTGAGATTTTTTCCATAGATAAAGTTCTCAAAACCCATCTAGAAATCTAGATTAAGATCCCACCATCTTAGCCAATCAGATTTGGAAGTGAAATAGAGAAGAAGATCAAAAGCAATTCTACTGCAGAAAATTCCAGCAAGGTTTTTGCTAATTGCAAGTCTGAGTTCAGCCCTTTGGATCATTTATTTCAGAGATTTGAAGTCTACACATCATCAAGGTAATAGTCTTTTTGAATCTCCTTTAATTATACACTTGTTGATCATGAAACCATGGAGTTTTTATGCGATCTATATGGCTGATTTATGCTGCCAAGATCAGATTTTTAAAATCTGTTATGTTACAAATCAGCCATGGACGTCCTTCCTTAGTGATGTTCAGATCTGAATCGCAGTTTCTTTCCGATTAAATTTAGGATATGAAGTTCTAAGGCTGAGATATAATCAAGAAGGTCGATAGTACATTGTATAACCTGACTTGATTATGGATGTTACATAGAGGGGCATTACGGTCATTTCACTTAGTAGGTCGAAGACATAAGTTACTTACTGACGAGATTAAAATCATATTTTATTTGTCCCTGGAGTTCAGCCATAACTCTTTAGTGGAATGAGTTAGGGTTAAAAATGATCTTAATGTTGCTATGTGATTAGCATGGACATTTTGGTCATTTTGGTAGCCAAGGGCAAAAATGTCTTTTGGTCCCTTCTCTAGCCATTTTCCTATATTGGCATGGTTTCCTATTTTATTTAAATAAAATGAGGTTGAATTATTTTAATGAAAAAGTTATTGACTTGTGGGCCATGGTGTGTTTATCCATTCAATGGGCCAGCCATAAAGCGGGCCCCTTGTGTAAGGTTTCCAATTTTAAGTAGGAATCTTTACTTGGAAGGTTGGTTTCCTCTTTGGATAAGAAATCCTACAATTATAGTATCCTAATTATTTTGTAAACAATTCATTGGGGAGTGTTGCACGCCAATATTGGAAGGCTACTATTGTTAAGGAATGTCTTCTTTGTTTTCTTTTTCAAAAAGGAGAGAACTAAGAAGGAGATAAGTTTTCTTTTCAAATTCTCCCTCTTGGCCGTACATGATATGGTTAAAAAGAAAAGAAAAGAGGGAGAGTGCAAAAGACGCCAAAAGTAAGATGAGATGTAACTGACGCCCATGGCTGGACTTCCTTTTCTTCCTTGAAGAAAAAAAAAATAGGTTTTGGGTTTTTTCCATTTTTTTAAGTTCAGATAACCTCTCAAAAGGAAACCATATTTTGATCCCACAATCATAACCAATAGGATTGGGTTGTGGAATAGAGGAGAAGATCTAAAGGAACATTACTGCAGAAAATTCCAACAACTAGAGTTGCTGATTGCAGGCCTGAGATCAGACCATTAGATCCTTTCTTTTAGAGATTTGTAGTCTTCAAATCATCAAGGTATTATTCCTCTTTCATCTCTTTTTATTATACACATGTTGACCATGATTTCATGGAGTTTTTATGTTTATTCTATGGTTGATTTGTGCTGCCTAGATCAGATCTAAATTCTTTTTTGTTGATTCAAAATCGCCCATGGACGTCCCTGATAAGGGATTTCCGATCTAGTTAGCCTAAACTTTCAGTGGTATCATAGCCACTCCATGTGAAATCATGATCCCAAGTTGTGTTAATTTTTATTCTAGCTTAGTTGAAGGAAAGGTGGCACCCTTTAAGATAAGTTTTAGTGCATGATTGGTGTGGAGGAATTTTTCCAGATTGCTGGAATTTTTATTACAGAATACTGTCTACTTCTGTACATATCATTTTTCATGCACTAACCTCTTTGTATGCAGCCATATACGCATCCTTGATGGTTCATATGAATGTTGTATGGATTTGGATGTGTTTTTATTAGTTGGAATTTGTACGATTGCGCGTTTAAGCAATCATAGGAAATTGTAATTTCAATTTATTTTTCCAACTAGATTTTATGTAGCTTTCTTGAAAAGCATAGGAATTTCCAATGTAAAATTTGGTTTTTTTTTTCATGGTTTGCTTGTATGTAAATTTATATTTATGGTATCAAGCAAGAGAAGAAAGCTTCAAAAATTGCATGACTGCTAGTAAAGAGAATCCATGGTGATGAAGATGATAAGGCTTCTTAGTGCAAGAGGAAATCTGATTTTGAAGTCCAAAGAGAAAGGAGCCATCAAGGGTTGCATAATTTTATTGCTATTATGTATGTAATGCATGGTTTAATGCTTTATATAATTGCTATAATACTCACCTAGAAACATGGCCACCACTAGGTTTATAAAATTGGGATTTTTCAATATTAGATTGGATTAGTTTGGCTAAATGTTTTTAAACAGAACTTAGACCAGCACTTTTCTTTGTCTAAGGTTTAAAATTGGATAGGGTTTAGTTTATCTTGGTACCCTTGTTTTCCAAAAAAGGCTAAACTAAAATCTAATACAATACTAACTAATGGTTTCCATAGCCCAAGTTATATATTTTTTTTATTTTTTAAGGAACTTTACTCAATATGTTTTAAAGCAAAGGTTATTTAATTTTGTGATGACTTAAGCAATTGAGTCATGAAAATTGTTAACTAAGTTTGCTAGATTTAAACAGGGTTTGAGTAACGATATAAAGATCAAAAGTGTTTTAAAACCCTAATGATAAATAATCAAGTGGGAGAGGGGTTTGGAAAAACCCCATGGCCTTCCATTTTCAGTTCATACTATCTCAATGGAGTGTTAGTAGGATCGGCCATCCCTTCGGTGGAGTTCTTTACTAAAGATCGCTTCAAGGGGATTAGTAGGTGAAACTAATGTGAATATTCATAATGAGGTGTTAGTAGGAGCGGCCACCCCTTCGGTGGAGTTCTTTACTAAAGATCACTTCTATAGAATGTTGATGAAGTGTTGGTGGGAGCGGCCATCCCTTCGGTGGAGCTTTTTACTAGAGTTCACTTCAAGAGTTGATTAAGTTCACTTCCCTTTGGAGGACTCAAGTCATAGACATTCTGAGAAATTTCATAAGAGATGGTAACACACTTGACATAAGACGGTAATAACCTCTCTCTACGAGTTTGAGTTATTTGTCATATGAGGCCAAACCAATCAGTGATTGGATTGTCACTGGATATTCTATATCCAGATAGTGATAATCCAAATAAGCGAGGCTTTATTCAACAAGACTATAGACTCGGCCATCCCTTCGGTGGAGGGTCTGTGAGGAGGTTGAGACACTGATACATTATGATAAGGGTTTATAATGTAAAAAGTTTGATGTGCTTGTTTTCTTTTATTATGAGCACTATATACATGTTACATATATATATTGCCCGTCTAATTATGAACAGTTATATATTGACTGGAGGTTCTTTTAGCCCGTTGATGAGTATTTTACGTGAGAACAAACTTACTGGCCCCAACTACATGGACTGGAAAAGGAATCTTGACATATTACTTACTGCTGAGGAGTACAAGTATGTCTTGTCAGAACCCTGTCCTGAGATCAATGATAATTCTACAGATGACTAGCTAGAGGCTGAAAGGAAATGGAAGAAAGCGAATAGCATGGCTAAATGCTACATGCTTGCTTCCATGTCCAACGTATTACAAACACAGCACGAGCAAATGGACACAGCTTCTGACATCATGTTGTCCTTGTCTGAGATGTTCGCAGACAAAAGCAGGCCAGCTAGGCAAGCTGCTATAAGGACAATCATGAACACTAGGATGGCCGAGGGAACACCCGTCAGAGAGCATATGCTCAAGATGATGGATTGTTTTAATGTGGCTGAAATCCTAGGGGCTGAGATTGATGCAGAGAGTCGGACTGATATGATTCTTGAAACTCTGCCGGACTCTTTCAATCAGTTCAAGCTCAATTTCAGTATGAGCAAGATGGACATGACTTTACCTGAGTTAATGAAAGAACTTCAAGCGGCAGAGGCTATCATGAAGCCCAAAACCCAAGCTCGTTTTTTCCAGTCTTCCTCTAAACTGAACCCGAAAGGGAAGAAATTCAAGAAGAAGAAGGATAAAGGAAAGGGACAGAAAAAGGGTAATGCTGGTAAAAAGAAGGACAAAGGTACAGGTGAAAAGCCCAAAGGGAAATGCTTCAAGTGTGGCCTTAAAGGTCATTGGAAGAAAGATTGTCCCAAGTTCCTAGCCTCTGCTAAGAAAGGTATATCTCTTTCCTATTACATTGAAACCTGTTTTGTGGTTGATTCTACTGATTCATGGATAGTAGACTCTGGAGCCACTAATCATATCTGCAACTCATTGCAGGGGTTTCAGATAATGCAGAAACTTGAGAAATGAGAGTTTGCCCTCAGAGTTGGAACTGGAGCAAAAGTTTGGGCACTTGTAGTGGGAGATGTTACTTTACATTTCTCTTATAATAGGATATTGGTTTTAAATAATGTTCTCTATGTTCCGGACATGAGGAAGAATTTAATTTCAGTTTCCAGACTTATTGAATTTAATTATTTTGTTTCATTCCATTCTGGTGTTGATATCAGTAGAGATGGAAATGTTCTATGTTCTGGTAGAATGCATGACAACTTATTTTATATATATCCTATTACTTCCACACTGCAAAATGTACAACTACAAAGCTTAACTTCCCTTAAAAGGAAGGTATCTTCAACCAATGACACTTTTCTTTGGCACTTACTGTTGGAATTTGAGATGACTTGAGAAGTCCTTTGCAGAATTGAAGAAATTAATATCTCAAAGTATTGTTTTGAGTTGGAATTATTGTCAACACAATGTCACAAGTGTGGTGTTGATAGAGCTTCAAAGAGAAAACAGAGCTGAAATGGAACAGTACAGGAAATCAGAATTTCAACTGTCAACCGGTATTTCTACCAGTAGAACAGGGGTAGAAAAGGGGTAGAAAAGGCTGACCCTAAGATTTCCATCTGTCAACCGCAAGTACTACCGGTAGAAGTGGCTGTCCTGAAAGTTCTACCGCAAGTACTACCGGTAGAAGTGGCTTAAATTTTAGCAGAAGCTTGGACATGAGAACTTCATCTGTTCTACCGCAATTTCTACCGGTAGAACACACGGGAAACCTGAGTTGCGCAGAAATAGAAGTTTTGCATGAAAATTCAGGAAACTTAAGTATTTCGTTTGGGACTCTTTCTAAACGAATTGTAGCCTATTTTGAACACTCTTAAGGGTTACCATAACCTATATAAAGGCATGTTTAGGCTCGTTTTTAAGAAGACACACCAAGACAGAAGAGAAGAGAGAAGAAAAGAGAGGGTTTTGGAGAGAAGAAGGTGCTGTTGCTGTGTGCTGTTGTGTTGCACGTTTCTACAGCAAGTGTGGACGAGAATGTGTTCATGAAGATGGTGATTCGTCCATAAGATAAGTGTCTCTCTGTTTATGCTTTAAATATCAATTTGTAAGGGATTGAGAGAGAGAGATTGTAGAGGGGAAGGGCTGTAGAAAAGTTCTCTACTTTTATTCTGTAGAACATCAAGTTGGTGCTTGGTGTTAGGGGTTTGGTGATCCTATCTGTTGGTGCAGATAAATTGTAAAGGGAGTCGGTGCTTCCTAGATAGTTTGTGCTATCTGAAACCTAAGGGAGTAGGTGCTTCCTAGATAGTTGGTGCTATCTAAAACTAAGGGTTGGTGCTCTTTGTCGTTGGTGCGACTAAATAGATTCAGATCTGTCCCGGATTTGTGTTCGGACAGTCTTTGAACCGTGAACGTAGCCTTTCGGTGAACCACGTTAAATCCGGTGTCCTTGTGTGATTTGATTTGCTTTTGTTGTTAAATTGGACCTGTTTTTAAAGAATCACTGATTCACCCCCCCTCTCAGTGATCGCGATATCTAACAATTGGTATCAGAGCGTAAGGTTCCCTTGAAAAGCTTAACACGCTAAGGGTGATTTCTTGTCAAATCACATGGCAACCAATACAGGGAATAAGAAAACACCTTTGTTTGATGGTTCTAATTACTCCTTCTGGAAGATCAGAATGCAGGCTTTCATTAAGTCACTTGGCTATGATGTCTGGGAGACTATCAGAGTCGGTTACAATATTGCCATTGTACCCAATGATGCTGCAACGAAGAAGTTAGCAGACAACGACTCTAAGGCGCAGAATGCACTCTTTAGTGGCCTTGTGGACAGCGAGCTGGCCAAAGTAATTGCATGCAAAACAACCAAGGAAATATGGGACAAGTTGAAAAGCATTCATGAAGGAGATGAGAAGATCAAAGAAGCAAAATTACAAACCCATCGCTCTCAATTTGAATCTCTTCGCATGGAGGAAAGCGAGAATGTTGACTCATATTTGCAACGAGTGAACGAAGTCACGAATGACATTCGTGGACTAGGGGAGGAGATTAAAGAACCAGTCATCGTCAAAAAGGTTCTAAGATCTCTTCTTCCCCGGTTTGATTCAAAAGTCTCAGCCATAGAAGAAGCCAAGGATCTGAATGAATTTTCCATGGATGAGTTGCATGGTTCACTCACTGCCTATGAGATGCGCATAGGTAAGACGTCTTCATCTGATAGAGAAGCAGCCTTCAAAGTTCAGAAAAAGGGAAAAGAGACTGCTGGTCATGATTCTGATACTGATGATGATGAGCTTGAGGCTCAATTTGTTAGAAAGCTGAAGAAAGGAAGCAATGGAAAGTACAAAGGGAAGCTACCCTTTAAATGCTTCAATTGTGGCGGTGTTGGTCACTTTGCTGCGAAGTGTCCGCTGAAAGAAAATAATGATGATGACTCTTATGTCGATAAGAGTAAGTGGAAGAAAAATTTCAGAAAGAGGGGCAAAGCAAAAAGCTTCATCAGTCAATATAATGACAGCACGTCTGAAACTTCAGACGATGATGAATCAGCCGAGGCAACTGAAGCTCTCTTCATCGTTACCGTTGAAGAAGAAGATGGGCAAGAGCCGGAAGAGGAAGAGGAGGCTGAGGTCAATCTCGAAGAAGAACTCATTGCCGCACTTGAGGAGCTTAGCATGGAACGTAAAACAAGTAAGAAAAATCTGAAACTTCTTCATGAATCTGAAAGTTCAATTATTGCTTTGAAAACTCAAGTTGAAGAATATAAAAGAATGGTGGAAGTCCTTCAAAATCAAATAAGTATCAAAAAGGAAGAGGCTATGAAACTTGAAACTGAAATCGCTAGAGCAAAGGCTGAAAACTTGGAAAGTAGCCGAAAACTCAAAGCACTCCAAGCGATTGAAGGGACAATGAAACTCAATGAAATTCTGAAAGTTCAAAAGCCCTTCCACAATAAATTTGGTATTGGATTTGAAACCGGAGAGTCCTCTAAAGCTGCACCTTCTTTATTTATGAAACAAAGTGCCATACCTCTCAAGGCTACAAAGCATCAAATTCAGCCTAGTATTGAGATGGTCAATAAGAAAAGGTTTGTGGAGTTTAACCAGCCACCTAAGAAAGGAAGAATGTTCAGATTCTATGGTTATTGCTATCATTGTAATAGATTTGGACATAAAAGAGCTGATTGCAAATTCTATATTAGAAACAACCCATTTGTGACTAGGAATCCTTTTTCAATCCTAAACAGCCACAAAATTGAGTGCCATAAGTGTTATAATTATGGACACTTGGCTAGGGATTGTAGGTTGCCTATTGCTAACCAATTTCAGGTTGAAAAGAAACCCAAGTTAGTTAAGGCATGGAGGGCAAAGAAAAGGGAAGATAATTTCAAGGAATCTCTCATTGTGCAAACGGCATTCAATGCACAAAAGAAGGCACTGTGACAAAGGCCACGAAGTTGTCTTCACTAAGAATGGGTTTGCTATCAAGAAGTGTAGCAACGGCAAAACAGTGGCTACTGGATCTAGGACTGCTGGAAATCTCTATACATTGTCAGATGGAGCTGAAAAGACTTGCTTGATGAGTTGGACAGAGGAAAGTTGGTTGTGGCACAAACGCCTTGGGCATCTAAACTTTGATAACATGTCAAAGATTTGCAATTCAAAGGCTGTCAGAGGTATGTCTACAGTTGAAAAGCCTTCTAACCCCATTTGCGATTCTTGCCAAAAGGGAAAGCAAACGAGGGTAATGTTCAAGTCAAAGGAGCATCATTCAAAGAAACCTCTTGAGCTAGTGCACACTGATCTCTGTAGACCGATGCGAACTCAAAGCACGAATGGAGATAAGTATTTTATGTTATGCATTGATGATTATACTCGTATGACATGGGTATTGTTTCTTAAGCATAAACATCAAGCACTTGATCGTTTTAAAGTGTTTAAAGCACAGGTTGAAAATATGCTTGGAAAACGTATCAAGATTTTAAGGTCTGATCGAGGCGGTGAATTCACATCTGAAGAGTTCACTAACTATTGTGAGCACCATGGCATTCAAAGACAATATTCAGCCCCTAGAACTCCACAGCAAAATGGAGTTGTGGGAAAAATCGCACCGTGCAAGAGATGGCTCGCACAATGCTAACTGAGAGCAAGCTAGCTGACAAATACTGGAAGGAGGCAATCCATACGGCTGTATACATTCAGAATCGATGCTTGATCAGGCCACATGAAGTCAAAACTCCTTATGAGCTATGGTTTGGGAGAAAAGCAACAGTCAAGCACTTCAGAGTCTTCGGTAGCAAGTGTTACATCAAGCGTCTTGAACAAAATCCGGGCAAATTTGATGAAAGAGCTGATGAAGGTATATTTCTGGGTTATTCCTCATCTAGTAAGGCTTACAGATGTCTTAACAAAAGGACCAGAAAAATCATAGAAAGTGCTGATGTTAGAATTGATGAAAACTATGAATCAAAGAATGGAACTCATTATGACAGTCCTGTTTATGAGGACTCGAGTGAGATTGATGATGAAGTAGCTAAACCTAATGATTCTGAGAAATCAAAGGATGACTCAGAGGATGCTACATCTAGAAAGAAAAGCACTTGGATAGAGCAACACCCTAAGGATCAAATCATTGGAGATCCTGAGGCCGGTGTTAAAACAAGACAAAGTGTAGTTAGCAATTACTCACTTGTGTCCACCATTGAACCCAAGACTGTGGCTGAAGCCAGTCTCGATGAAAGTTGGTTAAAAGCTATGCATGAGGAGTTGGAGCAAATTGAGAAGAACTCCACATGGGAACTAGTCTCTAGACCTACCGATAAGAATGTTATTGGTACTAAATGGGTCTTTCGAAATAAGCTGAATGAAGATGGTCAGGTCATACGAAACAAAGCAAGGTTGGTTTGTAAAGGCTATGCTCAAGTTGAAGACATAGATTTTGAAGAGACCTTTGCACCGGTGGCTCGTCTGGAAGCCATTCGTATGTTTCTTGCATTGGCTGCATACAAAACCTTCAAGGTATTTCAGATGGATGTAAAGTCAGCCTTCTTGAATGGATTACTTGAAGAAGAGGTCTACATTGAGCAACCTGATGGTTTTCTCATTAGCAAAAATTCAGACCTAGTGTGCAAATTGAAAAAGGCTCTTTATGGGCTGAAACAAGCGCCAAGGGCGTGGTATGCAAGGCTGGACCTATATCTCCGCAAGATCGGTTTTGGAAAAGGATTGGTTGATAGCAATCTTTATGTCAAAACAGAGTTAAGCAAACAGCTGGTTGTCATTGTTTATGTCGATGACATAATCTTTGGCGGCAATGATGAAGAAATGTGCAGGAATTTTGCTGAAGAGATGAAGAAAGAATTTGAGATGTCAATGCTTGGAGAACTAAAGTTCTTCCTTGGTTTACAAGTTCAGCAGCTGAAACATGGTATTTTCATATCACAAATGAAATACATCAAGGAAATGCTGAAGCGATTTAACATGGAAGACAGCAAGCCTGTGAGCACACCAATGACAACGAACACAAAACTAAGCAAAGATGATAAGGGTTCGTCCGTTGATCACACCACTTATCGTTCTATGATAGGAAGCTTGTTTTATTCGACTGCTACAAGACCGGATCTTCTGCAAGCAGTATGTATGGTGGCTCGATTTCAAGCATCACCAACTGAGACGCACCTCACAGCAGTAAAAAGGATATTTCGATATCTGCAAGGTACCATGGAGCTTGGCATTTGGTATCCTAAAGGCAAATCCTTTACTCTTGTTGCATACTTTGACGCCGATTGGGCTGGTTGTATAGATGATCGCAAGAGTACAAGCGGCGGTGCATTCTATCTCGGTGAAAGGTTGGTGGCATGGCACAGTAAGAAACAAGATTCAGTATCCCTTTCTACAGCGGAAGCGGAATATATTGCAGCGGCAACTTGTTGTACGCAAGTGTTATGGATGCGGCAAATGCTCTCTGATCTAGGAGTTCCGACAACGGATCCTACGCCGATCCTCTGTGACAACACAAGTGCAATTCACATCTCCAAGAATCCTGTTCAACATTCAAGAACGAAGCATGTAGCAATTCGCTATCACTTTCTCAAGGAAAAGGTTGCAGATGGTGAGGTAAAGTTGGAATATGTCCCAACTACTGAGCAAGTTGCTGATATCTTCACAAAACCTCTGCCAAAGGAAGTCTTCGAGTATCTCCGAAAAAAATTAGGAGTTACTCACTCTCCTAATCCTTAGGAGTTGTGATTGCAAGGGGGAGCAAAGTATTCCTTGAATATCCTATTCGCTCCTTCGTTGGTCCCTTTGGACTTGTTGTCAAAGGGGGAGAAAGACTGAAGCTAGGAGAAAGCTAACTTAGAAGAAGCTATGCTATGATAACTTTGGGGAGATTGGTATCAAGAGTGTTAGAGATCTTGATTGATTCTATTTTTTTAAAAAGACAGGGGGAGACTATGGTTCTGAAAAAGCTTCATGAAGATCAACTAGTTTAATGTGTTCTAAGTGTTGAAGTTCCAATAGTGTTGCCAACAATTCCAAAGGGGGAGATTGTTGGAATTTGAGATGACTTTAGAAGTCCTTTGCAGAATTGAAGAAATTAATATCTCAAAGTATTGTTTTGAGTTGGAATTATTGTCAACACAATGTCACAAGTGTGGTGTTGATAGAGCTTCAAAGAGAAAACAGAGCTGAAATAGAACAGTACAGGAAATCAGAATTTCAACTGTCAACCGGTAGAACAGGGGTAGAACAGGGGTAGAAAAGGGGTAGAAAAGGCTGACCCTAAGATTTCCATATGTCAACCGCAAGTACTACCGGTAGAAGTGGCTGTCCTGAAAGTTCTACCGCAAGTACTACCGGTAGAAGTGGCTTAAATTTTAGCAGAAGCTTGGACATGAGAACTTCATCTGTTCTACCGCAATTTCTACCGGTAGAACACACGGGAAACCTGAGTTGCGCAGAAATAGAAGTTTTGCATGAAAATTCAGGAAACTTAAGTATTTCGTTTGGGACTCTTTCTAAACGAATTGTAGCCTATTTTGAACACTCTTAAGGGTTACCATAACCTATATAAAGGCATGTTTAGGCTCGTTTTTAAGAAGACACACCAAGACAGAAGAGAAGAGAAGAGAAGAAAAGAGAGGGTTTTAGAGAGAAGAAGGTGCTGTTGCTGCGTGCTATTGTGTTGCATGTTTCTACAGCAAGTGTGGACGAGAATGTGTTCATGAAGATGGTGATTCGTCCATAAGATAAGTGTCTCTCTGTTTATGCTTTAAATATCAATTTGTAAGGGATTGAGAGAGAGAGATTGTAGAGGGGAAGGGCTGTAGAAAAGTTCTCTACTTTTATTCTGTAGAACATCAAGTTGGTGCTTGGTGTTAGGGGTTTGGTGATCCTATCTGTTGGTGCAGATAAATTGTAAAGGGAGTCGGTGCTTCCTAGATAGTTGGTGCTATCTGAAACCTAAGGGAGTAGGTGCTTCCTAGATAGTTGGTGCTATCTAAAACTAAGGGTTGGTGCTCTTTGTCGTTGGTGCGACTAAATAGATTCAGATCTGTCCCGGATTTGTGTTCGGACAGTCTTTGAACCGTGGACGTAGCCTTTCGGTGAACCACGTTAAATCTGGTGTCCTTGTGTGATTTGATTTGCTTTTGTTGTTAAATTGGACCTGTTTTTAAAGAATCACTGATTCACCCCCCCCCCCTCTCAGTGATCGCGATATCTAACACTTACGTTTGGGTCATATTAACCTAAAACGAATTCAGAGGTTGGTAGAGGATGGGCCCTTGAGTTCATTAGATCTCGAACCATTGCCTTAGTGCGAAGCATGTCTCAAAGGAAAGATGACCAAAAGGTCATTCTCTTCAAAGGGACTGAGGTCGAAGGAATTGTTAGAATTGGTTCACACTGATGTGTGTGGTCCTATGAGCAAACTAGCTCGAGAAGGTTATGAGTATTTCATCACCTTTACCGATGATTACTCTAGGTATGGATATGTGTACTTAATACGACGCAAGTCTGAGTCTTTTGATAAATTCAAGTAATTTAAGGCTGAGGCGGAGCTACAACTAGGTAAACATATCAAAGCCCTTCGATCTGATCAAGGTGGCGAGTACCACCTAGGTGAGTTCAAGGAGTACACACAACATGGGATTATGTCTCAGATGACTGCACCGGGTACACCCCAGCAAAATGGTGTAGCAGAAAGAAGAAACCGAACCCTTCTTGATATGGTAAGGTCCATGATGAGTCATGCAACCCTACCCATATCTTTTTGGGGATATGCCCTAGAAGCAGCAGCATACATTTTGAATCTGGTCCCTTCTAAATCAGTGCCTAGGACACCATAAGAAATATGGATAGGTCGAAAACCCAGTTTAAGACATATCCACATTTGGGGTTGTCCAGCTTATGTAATGAATGATAAAGCTACCAAGCTGGAACCAAGATCAGAAATGTGCTATTTAATTGGGTATCCTAAGGGAACAAGAGGTGGCATTTTTTATCATCCAAAGGAGCAGAAAGTACTTATAAGCACTCATGCTAGATACTTGGAGGATGATTGCATAATGCATCAAGAGCTAAGTTGTAAAGAAACACTAGAGGAGATTCTTCCGGGATCTCCTATTACACCTGTACCAAATCCTAAGGCGGTAGATGAACATGATATTCCTTTTAACACTCCGGAGCCTCGTCGTAGTGGGAGAATTTCTAGACAGCCAGAAAGATATCTAGGAGTGTCTTTTAAGACAGACTCCGAAAATCTGGTTGAGGATCCTGCTAGTTACAATGAAGCAGTAACGGATACGGATGCTGACATGTGGCAGCAAGCAATGAGGTCTGAATTGGATTCTTTGTATTCCAATCAAGTCTGGGATCTTGTAGATGCGCCTGAAGGGATTAAACCCATAGGGTGCAAGTGGATCTACAAGAGAAAGAGAGGAGTGGATGGGAAGGTGGAAACCTTCAAAGCGAGACTGGTGGCGAAGGGATATTCTCAGAAAGAGGGTATCGATTATAAGAAACCTTCTCACCAGTAGCCATGCTCAAGTCCATAAGGATTCTCTTAGCCATCGCATGTTATTATGACTACGAGATATGGCAAATGGATGTCAAGACAACATTTCTTAATGGAAATCTTGACGAATGCATCTATATGATGCAACCAGAGGGTTTCATTGCTAGTGGCCAAGATAACATGGTTTGTAAACTTAAGAAGTCCATTTATGGACCTAAGCAAGCATCTAGAGCATGGAACATCAAGTTTAATCAGGCAGTTAAATCTTTTGGATTTGATCAAAACATTGATGAACCATATGTGTATAAGAAAGGAAATGGAAATGCAGTTGCATTTTTGGTTCTGTATGTAGATGACATATTGCTCATTGGAAATGATGTAGGTATATTGTCATCCACAAAGGTTTGGTTATCGTCTCAATTTCAGATGAAGGATTTGGGTGAGGCAAGCTATGTCTTAGGGATCAAGCTTTTGCGAGATCGCAAGAATAAGATATTAGCCTTATCCCAATCATCATACATTGAGAAGATTTTGGTCAAGTTTAACATGCATGACTCCAAGAAGGGTTTATTACCCTCTAGACATGGAGTACCTCTATCTCGAGATCAATGTCCAAAGACACCTAAGGAGATAGAAAGCATGAGGAGAGTTCCATATGCATCAGCTGTTGGAAGCCTCATGTATGCAATGTTATGTACTAGACCAGATATTTGCTTTGCTGTTAGCATGGTTAGCAGATATCAGTCAAACCCTGGACATGTGCATTGGACAGCTGTTAAGCATATATTCAAGTATCTACAGAGAACGAAAGATTATATGCTAACTTATCGAGCAGATGATCTAACGCCTCTGGCGTATACAGACTCTGACTTCCAGTCTGATAGAGATGCCAGCAAGTCTACCTCAGGATACGTTTTTACTCTGTCAGGAGGGGCTATATCATGGAGAAGTGTCAAGCAAAATTGTACTGCTGATTCTACCATGGAGGCCGAGTATGTGGCGGCAGCAGAAGCAGGAAAGGAAGCTATATGGCTCAGAAAATTCCTATTGGAATTGGGAGTTATTCCTGCCGTACAGAAACCTATTGTCATGTACTGCGACAACACCGGTGTTGTAGCACAGTGCAAAGAGCCAAGGTATCACAAGAAAGGCGAACACATTCAGAGAAAGTACCACTTGATCCGGGAATTCATCCAAGAAGGAGAAATAGTGATGGATCAAATTGCCTCCGCAAATAACTTAGCTGACCCTTTCACAAAGACTCTTACTGAGAAAGTGTTTAGTTCTCATGTTGAGTCTATGGGAGTTAGGTTAGGAAGAAGTGATCTTTAGTGCAAGTGGGAGTTTGTTGGGATTTGTGTATGCCCAAAAGCTCACTGACAGCACCCTCATCTCTGTTACTGGATATTTTCAGGTTATTTATTAGAATTATTCTTTTCTCTTACTGCATATATATATATGTATGTTTGTGTAAGGTCCATTGTTTCTAGTAAATGACTTAGGTATGTAGTGTCTACACACAGAAAGGTTTGAGTCATGGATACTTGAAACAATAAACTGGTTCATAACTGAGAGATGGAGTTGGGCACTTCATCTTGGTATAAGTTATAATGAGATACTCTCCTTAATTAAGGGTGACTTACCTTAGTCACATGAGGCTTTTCCTGATGTATTTCATTAGTGCATGTGTCATGCATTGAACTGGACCATTATAGGTGTGATTTCTAAAAATAGTACTATCATTGAGAGAGATCAAATCACCTTATGCTACTGAGTGACTGGTGCTCTTAATCTTGAGCATATGTGGATGAACTGACGAAGTCGAGCTCCTGTGCTTTAATTCACTATGGGTGAGATCCTGTATATGGGTCAACAGTTCTGTGTTTTGGGTATTCGGGCTTGATTAGTTGGGACGTACATATGCAATAAAGAATCTATGCCATCAAGTAAAGGAGAGATCATCCTCTTAGAATTATCTGATTAATCATCAAAATCTAAGATCTTAGCATATGGATCTTCCATATGGATATTGAACTTGTGGGTCGCTCCCTAGATCAAGAGAATGATATCCGGATGATGATTAAGTTTAGGATATGAAGTTCTAAGGTTGAGATATAATCAAGAAGGTCGATAGTACATTGTATAACCTGACTTGATTATGGATGTTACATAGAGGGGCATTACGGTCATTTCACTTAGTAGGTCGAAGACATAAGTTACTTACTGACGAGATTAAAATCATATTTTATTTGTCCCTGGAGTTCAGCCATAACTCTTTAGTGGAATGAGTTAGGGTTAAAAATGATCTTAATGTTGCTATGGGATTAACATGGACATTTTGGTCATTTTGGTAGCCAAGGGCAATGTCTTTTGGTCCTTTCTCTAGCCATTTTCCTATATTGGCACGGTTTCATATTTTGTTTAAATAAAATGAGGTTGAATTATTTTAATGAAAAAGTTATTGACTTGTGGGCCATGGTGTGTTTATCCATTCAATGGGCCAGCCATAAAGCGGGCCCCTTGTGTAAGGTTTCCAATTTTAAGTAGGAATCTTTACTTGGAAGGCTGGTTTCCTCTTTGGATAAGAAATCCTACAATTATAGTATCCTAATTATTTTGTAAACAATTCATTTGGGAGTGTTGCACGCCAATATTGGAAGGCTACTATTGTTAAGGAATGTCTTCTTTGTTTTCTTTTTCAAAAAGGAGAGAACTAAGAAGGAGATAAGTTTTCTTTTCAAATTCTCCCTCTTGGCCGTACATGATATGGTTAAAAAGAAAAGATAAGAGGGAGAGTGCAAAAGATGCCAAAAGTAAGATGAGATGCAACTGACGCCATGGCTGGACTTCCTCTTCTTCCTTGAAGAAAAAAAAAATTGGTTTTGGGTTTTTTCAATTTTTTTTAGTTCAGATAACCACTCAAAAGGAAACCATATTTTGATCCCCAATCATAACCAATAGGATTGGGTTGTGGAATAGAGGAGAAGATCAAAAGGAACATTATTGCAGAAAATTCCAACAACTAGAGTTGCTGATTGCAGGCCTGAGATCAGACCATTAGATCCTTTCTTTCAGAGATTTGTAGTCTTCAAATCATCAAGGTATTATTCCTCTTTCATCTCTTTTTATTATACACATGTTGATCACGATTTCATGGAGTTTTTATGTTTATTCTATGGTTGATTTGTGCTGCCTAGATCAGATCTAAATTCTTTTTTGCTGATTCAAAATCGCCCATGGACGTCCCTGATAAGGGATTTCAGATCTAGTTAGCCTAAACTTTCAGATTCATGGAAATGTGATTTTATTTTTCCCTCTTTACTCATGCTTATTTCTAAAAAAAAATAAAGAAAAGAAAAGAAAAGTATATCTATGAAAATCTATGAATTGATTTTTTCATATGGATGTCATAGTTAAATTTGTGTATTGTCTATCCAGTTCTTTTAAGTATCGAAGATTTTTCAATCTGATTTCATTTTTCCCTTGTTTTTTACTAAAATGAGTTATGTCAGACCTTTTGGGATTTTGGGTTTTGCTCTTTCACTGAAGCCTGAAGTTTTAATAGCAGTTTTTATTTCATTTCCGTGGATTCCCTTTTTTTTTTTTTTTGCCCCTCTTGAACCTAGGATTTGCTGAATTGTTTTTAAATGAAATGCTTTTCTTGTTTCTTTTCATGGGGTTTTCCCCCTTAATGTTATTGTCCTTTGGTTTTGATTGTAGGAAAGAGAGATGGATGGATATAGTGAGAATAATCTCATAATAAAAAACAGTCCCACTTCTTTTTTCCCTCTCCCGCCCCCAAAAGCCCCCCCCCCCTTCTATCTTCTCTCTCTCTCTCTCTCGATCTGCTATTCTCTCACTCTCTCTGCTCTCTTTCTCTGCTATTTCTCTCTCTCTCTCGATCTCTCCGCGCGCGCTCTCTCTCGCTCAATCCGCTCTTCTTTCACTCTCTACTCTCTCGCTCTCTCTGCTTTCTCTCTCTGTATATCTCTCTCTAGATTAATCTAAATCTCCAAAACGGAACAATACTCCAACCATCATCTGCTAAGACTCTCGAAGAACCTGGCCAGCGTCTCTCGAGTTCTCCTTCTTGCCAGACGCCAGTGATCATTCAAGAAGGTATGTGAAACCTCATTCTAGTTTAATCGTCTTCTATCCGTACTCTCATTCTCTTCTTTGTACCAATTAGATCCGCACGTTGCTGGTCGCCCAAACCCCAGGCCGCCCTGCCCGCCCCACCACTAGAGACCGTCCATTGATGCGCCGGTTGTACACCCTGACTTTTAGCAACGTGTTACTAAAAAACGTTGATAGAGTTCAATTTTCGATTTAACTTCATTGATAGGAAAAGTAAAAATTAGAGATTATTACCAACGAATTATAAAATGTCGGTAAAGTTGACTTTTAACAACATTTCCTTGAAAATCGTCGGCAAAGTTCAATTTTATTATTAACTTCATTTTTAGGGAAAATAAATACCAAAGATTATTATCGACGAATTTTATGAAGTCAGCGACGTTTTTTTTGTAAAATGTCGGTAAAGTTTAATTTTATTTTTAGAAAAATTAAAAATAGAGACCATTAACGATAAAAAAAATTTTACCGATGAAAATTAGCCTCGAAAAATTTATTACGACGTTTAACAGTAAATATTAAGAAAAATAAAATAATTTTTACCAATGTTTATATAAACGTCGGTAACCGTAATTTCCCCCCCTCCCGCCTCCATCATCCCTCTTTTCCCTCAGTCATTTCTTTCTCTCCCCTCACTCCGCGTGAATCTCATCTCCTCACATCTCCATCGTCGTCCTCTCATCTCCAGAAAAACCCCTCCAGAACCCATCTCCTCTCATCCCTTTCTGTCCCTCCCTCCCTCTCCAGACCTCTCCCAGGCGCACGACCCACTTCATCTTCCTCCGCCAGATGAGCACAGCAGCACTGGCAAGCAGCCCCCGGACGCCCGCAGAGCCTTCATCTTCCTCCTCGCTACACAGACCTCTCCATCACCATTCCTCTCTCGCGCCTCACCCTCTCCACGCCTGTCTCTCCATTACCGACCCATCTCACAGCCTCCCCTGCGCATCAAACATCTCCATCGCCCATCTCGGTCTCTCCTCTATCCCCATCACCTGAGGCCGTTCCTTGCAACCATTCTCCTTCTCCTTCCACCATTCATCAGAAGACCACCCCATCCCTCACCTCTGCGTCTCCCTCGGCATCTCTCGGTGTGCCACCTTCTTTGTCTCTCCGGCATCTCCCAGGTACAAATATTTTTGGGCTTTATAGATTTCCTATTTTAGTTTTGTTTCTTTTTTGCTTTTGAAGAGAGTTTTCATTCAATGTTGGTAGGGTTTGATTCAATGGTTTGAACTTAAAAGCTTTTAATCCATGGTAGAACCCACTAAAGTCTAACTAGATTTGGGAGTTTGGAAAGCTGAAAGGAAGATTTTGGGCAAGCTCATGCTCCTGTGAGATTCATCATAGAATATATTTGTGAAATTTAATAGGTATTGTTACTGATATTAAAGGAAGACGTTGCTGCTATGTTTCCAAAATGTCAAATTTCCAACTATCTTGTGCAGTTCCGGAAGGTGTTGATTTGCTTTTCATATGTTACGTTGGTCTTCAAAGTAAGGATGAGATTTTGGAGGCCTTTCCCCTATTTTTCCTTGTCATTTTGAAGATGAGAGTCAGTGTGTGAGATTATGGTGAGCGAAATGGGCATGGTGGGACCCAGAGCTGCTCCATGCCAAAATTCAAGCGTTGGTTTGAATCACCCATCATGAATTAGCACTTGTCTTAATCACACACTTGCTAGTTTCAATCCAAATAAGCATAGATGCTAGTTTCTAGTTAATGTTGTTCTTTTTAAGTTGTAATTCTTGTGTTTCTGGGTTGAATTCTATTGACCCAAATGTGTGATTTGATTTTTGTGATGTTTCTTAGTGACTTGTGATATATCTGTTTGTCTGCATTAAAAAGATTTGGACTGTTTATTGGTTAAAAAAAATGAAATCTTATCATTGCCATATGAAATGGTAGGAATGCTTATGTTCTTCATGGGTGTTTGGATGTTCCTGAATTTTGGCAGAAGAAATGTATAACTATTCTGTTGTGCATTTGGGGGCTGCATAAAAGCAAGAAATTTTATTCCTTATGGCGCTTTTTCCCACCTTTTTTGCTCATTGGCATCAGTGTGGATAGGAACCTACAACTATTTTTGATCCATTTAGTGAGGAGATGATTCTTGCATCCCATGCTCTATCATGTCTTTATTTTTTTTTTCTTTTTGATAACCATGCCATGTCATGTCTAACCCACATGAATTTATGGGATGCATTCTTTTCCTAGGACAGGAGTGGAATTCACCACTAGTTCTCATTTCAGCAGATCTGCTAGCACTCTGTAACTCTATATATAAATCATGGAATTAGTTGTTCAATAGCTTGATGGAAAGAGCCTATGGATTCTGTCAGCTCACTCCAAAAGGCTTATTGTGGTCTATACTTCATAATGGTGCATGGTCTCCCTCTCCTTAAGTAAGAATTGTAGGTTGGCTAAGCAATGATGTGGTCAGTTGTCAAGCCAAGGGAATGGGCTTGAATGGATGCTCTATAGGATAGGAAATGAGGATAAGTTCTTCTCGTCGCTATACACTTTTGCCTAAACAAGAAAAGAAAGAAAGAACGGGACAACTAGTAAAATAAATTAAAAAAATCAACTTCAGCATCAGCAATTATAGAATCAGAAAGAAAGGATTAAGGAAAAGCTCCTGATTGATTTTTTGATTGAAAATTCTGAAATAAAAGGAGAGAGGGAATCGACTGTCCACTTTCTGTGTCACTCCACCATTTGATAGTCCCATTTTTTCCTTTTTCTTTCTTCTTTTCCTTGTTATTACACTATGTGCAGGAGCAGAGCATCAACACATGAAGATGGTATCTCTATTTGAGCATGACCAATTTCCTTTGTGAGGAATGAAACCTGTCATAGTTCATTTTGCCACTACCCCCATGTGGCCTTATCTAATGGATCCTGACCGTCCATTTTAAAGTGAATTCTTTTTATAATCTTCATCATTTGCATGAAAGGTTATGGATTTTATGGATTTTATATGCAAAGGTCTACCAATATCAGATGTTAGCCATGTAACAATAATCATCAATGAGAAGGCCCTTGCCCATGTTGTTACTGATTTGCATATTTTGGTTGAAAGTCATGGTGTGGGAATTGAGCTACAAACTGATTGGATGAGGACTTTCCAACCTGCAGGTGAAAGGAAATGGGTAAACCAGGTTTTGGTGCAGGAATGCATGCATGGGAGTGGGTGGCTTTGTTCTGCTGCGTGGCCTCTTGTTTTGGGTGAGTGTTGCTCCAAGGTATTAGATGGCATTACTTTGTGTTCTTAATGTGAAGAATGACCTTGGAATCTTGTTTTGGGGCAGGAGGAAGATGAATGCAAAAACATTAACTGGGATTTCCTCTGGTTAATGGATTGGTTGGCCTGTTCAGTAGGCTTGAAGGTGGAGTGGTAAGAAATGGAGTGTATTCATTGTTGGATGTACAGTAAGTCATTATCAAACTGGAGGGGTACAATGTATGTGGGAAGCGAATTTTGGAAAAGTTTAATTTGACTGTCTCTCTCAATCTACCTCATGCCTAATGTAAGAGCCTCCCGCCTCGAATTATGTAAAGGTATGGGGGATAAGGGGTCCAGCAGAGAAAGGATCTGTGAGGGCACCATTAATTCACACCTTAATTGAGCACCGAGTGCATGTCATAATACATCAGTGAAAGATGTAGCAAAACCAAAAGCTTATAGGGTGCGACGTAGGAAGTCCCATTTCAGGTTTGATTGCTGCTAATGGTGTTTTTGGTCTTTGCAAGGACATGATGTGAAGCATCTCCTTGGCAATTATGAAGTGATTAGATGCACTCCTTCCTTATAAAGTAATTTTATAACACAGTTTTTTTATTTTAAAATGATTAATGAGGTATCATTTCATGATAATATATATTCCCCTTGCTTTCTTTCTTTTTTCGTTTTTGGTGTTTCCTTATCACCATATATGGGCAATACACATTGTTCAGTTGGTTTTTTCCTTCACATGGTACTTAGAAATGATCTCATCACTTGCACATCTAATGTTGGCAATTTCACTTGCTTCTCACCCTTCTACATAATGAAGTTTGGTTAGTTTGCTTTGATTTTGTTGTGTATGTTGTAGCTTCCCATCTCATTATAAATATAGAACCACGGGGCCCAATTGAATTTTGTTATGTATCAATTGTACACTTTAATTTTCTTTAATTTTATTTGAAAGAGGAATGAGAATGGAATGGAAGTTGTGCTATGAGATGAAGCCCTAGCCATCTACCAGTTCTGTTACAGTTATGTTAAGAGAAACGAAATTGGAAAATGCGGCTTTGCTTGGAAAGTTGCTGGTCATGCACTCTGTTCGCTCTACTCCATAAAATAGAAAGAAGTTATGATTCATTATTGTAAGTCAGTTCTACTGAAGGTATTTCACTAACTGGAATTCTACCATTATAATACTATCTCCGAAATTGAAGTCGTATGATGAACTTAATGAAAATGATGTAAGTAAGTTTCCCATCTTAGGGGTTAATTCTATAAAGGGAGAGTGAAATTGCCATCTCACAAGGGGCAAAAGTAGTATATAAATTAAGTATGAATATTTTGAGTGAAATTGCAATCTCACAGGTGGTGCAGGGTGTGTCCAGGTGGTGCAGGGTGAGTGCAGTCTAGACTATTACTACTAGAATAATAAAGTGTGTGCTGTTTTTAATATGATGATTGTTTTTAGCTTTATATTTTAGCTTTAAATGGTTTTTATACCTTGCTTCTGATGGTTTTATGCCTTTCTTTTTCCCACTTGCAGGGTACTTTTCTTCTGCTCATGCAATTTAATTTGTGTGAAATCTGACAACTGTAAATAGGAGTGTTGGGTTTTCTGTAACATTTCTCCCTTTCTCTCTTTCTACAGAAGAATAGAGGAAAATCAGAGGAAGAAGGCCCATTTCAATCTGTTGGGTTTTCTATGGAAACGTCTTTTTGCACGAATAATCCTCAAGGTAATCTCTAAAACCCTAATGGGGTGCTAGCTTTTTTATTGATACATGTAGGAGAATGTCAAAGTTATCGTTTTGATTGATCTCTCCTTTGCTTTTTATTGGGTTTTGGATTTTTAGGAAGGCAACAAATGAATGTTCTTCAAGCTTGATTTTTTTTCCTTCTCTTTTCTCAGCTATGTGAGGGGTTCACTTCAGGTGAGATTAGGTCTTGTAATATGATTTAACTGCATTTTTATTTATTTATGTAATATGATTTATATTTTCTTGCTCTTTTATATTTGATAAGTAATATATGTGAAAGGGAACGAAGAAGAGAAGGAAAACAGGAAGAAAAAACTTGTGAGAGGAAGAGTAAAAGAAATGCCTTGAAAACTCAGGTATCAGGAATGGGATTTTTCTTCTCAGATTACATGTTCTGATTTGATGGCTTCTTGTTCACTTGTGTTCCTTTTGGGCTAAGCGTTTCAAAGAGGGAAAAAGAATTGGAGTCATCAATTCTCCTTGGAATCACCGCCCCCTTTTGCCCCCCTCTCTCCCTTTTCTTATTCACGTGTTGCCATGTAACAAGGGTTAGGAGGTTTGTTCTCTATGATTGGTTGTTTGTTCTTTATTACTAGGTTGTATTTAATTATTTATGGGTTGTTGCTTTCTGCTAACAGTGTACATTCTTCCCTCTCTCAATGATATCTACTTGCCCTCCAACCAAAAACAAAATGGCAAAGTTATCTCAGTTATCTTTGGTTAAGCATATTCTAAAGCTTCATCCTTCTCTGCAAGGAAATAAGGTTCAGTAATGTTGCTATCTGCATCATGAAGCATAGGCCTTTTAATAAATTTGAAACTGTGGATGGGCATTTCATAAACACAGTAAACTTTCCTATCCCCCATTGCCTGTACGTTGCCCATTTCACTGAAACTGCAGCTTTGCATCCAGCTCTGCAATCAAGAATTCCACCAGAACATTGTTTCTGGCCATTTCACCATGTGTGTGTGTATATATATATATATATCAGAAAAGATGTTTGTCATTGCACCCAATATTGGGTAGCCAAACAGGCCCTCACTTTAAACGAGGATGAAAAACTCAAAGAACTAAAAAAAACCTAAATAATTGTACATTCCTATAATACACTTTGATATCCAAATATTAATTGCAAAATCACCAATTGGAAACATAAGACGGTTTTCGCTGATTCCACATACTTAAGTGACAGATGGAACACATACGAACAAAAAGGATCCTTTCATTTAAAAGAAAAGGTGAACAGAAAATATCCCTAGTATATAAAAAAAGAAAAGAAAAAGAAAAGATCCCCAGTAAATGTGACACTGCACAAAATCCACACTGCATATGAGACGTCAAATGCTGTTCAACTTCTATTTACTGTCCATTCTCTCCCTCAGTACAGCTTTAAGCAGCACAAAACCACCAGATTGCCAGAACAGGTTACATCCACGGTGGAGCCCACTTGATGATTAGTTTGTATGGTTATAAAAGCATGTTTCCTGTTACAGGTTGGCGTACAGAATTGGTAAAATTCCAACATGGAAAATCACCACATAACAATTTTTTAGTTGTATTCACACAGAGACAGGACTCGGATTTCATTACATACAAGTTAAACTGAACAGTAAGAACAATTGCAGGAAAGTCAACTTTCCTCTTAGGAATAGTGTGGAACTTAAGCCAGTTATTTCCTCTTTTACTAAACTGAATTTTCACAATCAAGCATCTAAACACAGGCAAAGCTTAAGACACGTTTTGAAGTTCCACTAGAGAATATGTGGTGTTTTGAAGATATGTGGTTCGCAAATAGGACTTCCGGTTAGAGAATTACGACAGAAACATAGGATTTTCCAACACATAGGCTCGTAAACAGCCCGCCGGGGCTCCGGAACGGGAAACGGTTGTGGGAAAAATCGAAAACCGGCACTAGCACTTCGCTCGATGGTAGAGTAACTTTTAGGAAATGATGCTTCGCAAATAGGACTCCGGGTTAGAGAATTACGATAAAAACATAGGATTTTCCAACACTTGGGATCGAAAACGGCCCGCCGAGGGTCCAGAACGGGAAACGACCAAGGGAAAAATCGAAAATCGGTACGAGCACTTCGCTCGAGGGTAAAGTAACTTGTAGGAACTGACGGTTCGCAAATATGACTCGGTTAGAGAATTAAGACCGAAACATAGGATTTTCCAACACTTAGGCTCGAAAACGGTCCGCTGGGGGTCCGGAATGGGAAATGACCGCAGGAAAAATCTGGAACCGGCACGAACACTTCGCTTGAGGGTAAAGTAACTTGTAGGATCTGACGGTTCGCAAATATGACTCTCGGTTAGAGAATTACGACTGAAACATAGGATTTTCCAACACTTAGGCTCGAAAACCGCCTGTCAGGGGTTCTGAACAGGAAACGGCCGCGGGAAAAATCGAAAACCGGCACGAGCATTTCGCTTGAGGGTAGAGTAACCTGTAGGAACTGATGGTTCGCAAATAGGACTCCCAGTTAAAGAATTACGACAGAAACATAGGATTTTCCAACACTTAGGCTCGAAAACGGCCCGCCGGGGGTCCAGAACGGGAAACGGCCACGGGAAAAATCGAAAACTGGCACGAGCACTTCGCTCGAGGGTAGAGTAACTTGTAGGAACTAACGGTTCGCAAATAGGACTCCCGGTTAGAGAATTGGACATAAAAACGTTTAATTTGAAACACTTCGTCTCGAAAATAGGCCGTCGTAGGTCGAAAACGGGAAACGGCCATCGAACAGCTCAGAAATCAGTACGGATACCTTGTTCAATGCCAAAGTAACTTGTTGAAATTGACGGTTAGTGAATCGGACTTCTGGTTAACAAATTAGACGCAAAAACCGCCTGATTGTCAACTGTGAGGCTGGAAAAAAGCCCGTCGAAAAACTTAGGAAATGTTTTATATATATACATGTTTATGTTTCATTTATAATTTAATTCATTGAAAAGAATTTAATGTTGTTTTTGTCATTGCATATTGATGGACGCTTTGGGGTTGGTTGCAGACTTGTGGGGTGTAGGACTTCTTTTTGGTTTATTTGTGTATTTATATATATGTATATTGGACATTTATCTTAGACGGTATAATTATTGATTGTAATATTTGTTTAATGAGATGAATGATTTAATGAAAAATGGAGATGCTTGTTTGTTTATTTAGTAACTTTTGTTTCATTGCCTTTTTTATGATGAATATAGGTATATGAACAGGTTTATTTTTGATACAGTGTATAAACAGGTTTACAGGAAAATAATAATGAAAAAATAAATATAATATTTTAAAAAATAGACCTTTGCCGACGAAAATATTCGTCGGAAAAATTAAAAAACAAAAAGAAAAAAAACAAATGATTTTGCTGAAGAAAATTTTCGTCGGCAAAATAAAAAAAAAATCAAATCATTTTTTCCCGACGAAAATAAAACGTCGGCAAATATAAAAATTAAAAGAAATAAAATCATTTTTGCCGACGAACAAAAACGTCGACAAAATGAAAAAAGAAAAATAAAAAAATAAAATTATTTTTGCAGACGAAAATAAAACGTCGGCAAAATTAAAAAAAATATGTACTTTGCCAACGAAAAAAAACGTTGGCAAACATCAAAAGATAAATTGAAAAAAATAAAATCATTTTTGCCGACGAAAAAAACGTCGGCAAATATAAAAAAGAAAAATTTTAAAAAAATAAAATTATTTTGCCGACGAAACAAACGTTGGAAAATATAAAAAAGAAAAATTAAAAAAAATAAAATCATTTTGCCGATGAAGAAAAACTTCGGCAAATATAAAAAAGAAAAATAAAAAAATTTATTTTGTCGACGAAAAAAAACGTCGGAAAAATTAAAAAAATAAAATTATTTTGCCGACGAAAAAAAACTTCGGCAAAAGTTAAATAATCATCAGTAAAAATTATATTTTTTTGCCGACGAAATTTTATTTCGTCGGGAAAAGTCTTTGCTGACCATCTTTTGCCTACGTATGGCCGACGAAAAAATTTTCATCGGTAAATACTTTTACCGACGAAAATGTGTCTTTTGGCGACGGAAAATCTCGTCACCAAAAGTTTAGTTTCTTGTAGTGGTGAGATGCTCCTATGAGAGCATCTCTCACATTATAATGAGAGAAAGTCGGCAAAAGTTAAATAATCGTCGGTAAAAATTAATTTTTTTCCCAATGAAAATTTATTTCGTCGGGAAAAGTCTTTGCTGACCATCTTTTGTCGAGGTCTGGCCGACGAAAAAATTTTTGTCGGTAAATACTTTTGCCGACGAAAATGTGACTTTTGGCGACGAAAAATTTCGTCACCAAAAGTTTAGTTTCTTGTAGTGGTGCTTATATATATTTAATAGGGCATTCGGCGACGGGTCCCTGAACATTTCACTTTATGGCCTTAGATCCACAAAAAAAAGTAATAGAGCCAAAGGTCCCTCCCACACTTTTTCATACCTGAAATGTCTAATTTACCCTTTCTTTAAATCATAACCCATGATTGGCAGGATATCCCATTAATAATGGCCAACTAACATTTAATTGCCCACGATTAATGGAATCCCCAAATTTTCAAATAAATTCTAAAAAAAAAACAAATAAATTTCAAAATAACGAAAATAAATTTTAAAAAATGATATAATTTCAAAAAATGAAATAAATTTAAAAATATATATATATAATCAAATAAATTTAAAAAGATGCAAATAAGTTTCAAAATATCCAAATAAATTTCAGAAAATATAAATAAAATTCAAAAGACTCAAAATCTATCTCAAAAGATCCAAAGAAAATTTCAAAAAATGAAAATAAATTTAAAATAACGAAAATAAATTTTAAAAAAATACAATAATTTCAAAAAACTCAATAAATTTGAAAAGACACAAATTAATTTTTAAAAGACGCAAATAAATTTAAAAAACGCATATAGATTTAGAAAAACGTAAATAAATGTGATTAAAAACTCAGATAAATTTTGAAAAAAACTCAGATAAATTTGCCAAAACCACAATGAGATATGATAGACAGATAAATTTGACAAAAACTCAGATAAATTTGAAAAAAAATCAGATAAATTCGAACAAAACTCAGATAAATTTGATAAAACTTAGATAAATTTGACAAAAATTCAGATAAATTTAACAAAAACTTAGATGAATTTGCCAAAAACATAGAGAAATATGAAAGAAGACAGATAAATTTGAAAAAAGCTCAATTAAATTTCAGATAAATTTGATAAAAAACTGAAATAAATTTGACTAAATAGATAAATTTGCGTGGACTGGGACGGCCTGACCTGACCCGACCTAGACCTGGACCAAAAGACCCAGAGAACTGGGTTTCTTCACGTTCTGGTTCTGGAATCAAAACCAGAACCAGTGCTTCCTCCTTCGGCTACGGCAGGTAGGGCGCGGCAAAAGCGGACAGAGCTTCTCCGGAATCTTCAGACGGCGTCGGCAGGACTCATCTTTCTCGACGACGCATAAAATCCGGCAGATCCAATAATCATCATCATCACCGATCTGTGTGGCCTAGCGTCCAATCGACAGGCGATCGCTGGAAGATTTAGCGATCCGCTGCGGGAGACGCAGGTCGGATCGTATCTGAGAACCATTGCTGCCTCCGATCGACAGTTGTGGGCGGCGGCGGAGTGCGGTCTGAGGTGCTGGAGCTTCGACGATTTGTTCCGGCCGAGCGAGATCCCGGATCTGAACGGAGATGAGGAGACGGTGCCGTTTCGTGAGTCGGAGCTGACATCGCCGGCACTGTGTTTGGTTGTGGATTCGGCGGTCGGACTGGTTTGGAGTGGGCACAAGGACGGGAAGATATGGTCATGGAAGATGGAGGAGAGATCGGATTGGAGTCGATGTTTTAGAGAAGGGCTGAGTTCAGCAATCACTACAGATGGTGCAGCGGAGCCCATGCAACGATTCCTCTTTAACTGGGTTCCAAGAACGGAGATACTGGAAGATAACTGGGCTCCTAGATGAAGTCTCGTGTTTGATGCACTGGTCGGGTTCTGATTCAAGAACTAGAACGGGATAAGAGGAAGAACGAATGAGGGAGAGGGAGGATTTGAAATTTCAAATTTCAAAATTAATGCCTAAAATGGTTGAAAGGGTAAATTAGTCCTGAAAAATGAGATCATGTGGGATGAGGGACCTCTCGCTGCAAAACGGTCTAGCTGTGGAAACCAGAGACCTTAATAAGTTTTTCCTTGGACTGGAGGCTGGATACATTCACTTATAGGGATATTTCGCTAATTTTGCCTATTTAATATGGGAGATGCTCCTATGAGAGCATCTCTCACATTACAATGAGAGATAATGTGGGGGCCCTCACTTTTAAATTGTTGGCATTGAATATGGATGTAAAGGCCCTCACATTATCTCTCATATTAAGGTGAGAGATGCTCTCATAGGAGCATCTCCCATTTAATATTATGAACCATCTTGCACTCTTCGCTAGTCATCAATTACGACTAATTGATTTGCAATTTACAACCAACTCCAACATGAAAATCATCTCCCAATGGAAAGCAATTGAATAAATTATATTTTGAATTTCCTGTAATCATACAACATTAATTAAAGAAAATCTGAAATAATACTGGTCGAAAAATCTATTAACACTTTCGGATCATTCTTCTCAAGGTGCGAAATATTTCATGAGATGATCACGCGCCCCCACTAATCAGTTGCACAACACCATCCCTTATAATAATATTCTTTGGCTTCATGATTAAGAGGGTATAGACCCATTTAGACCTAGACTCAGACCCAATTGTTAACCAGGCTGATCAGTGGATGCAGACTCATGCCCAATTATTGACCAGGCCTAAAACCGGTCCATGTCTAGATTTTTTGGGGGTCAGATCGAGCAACTGGGTAATTGTGGTCCATGTGCATCCCTGGGTCCAGCCAATATTTGTGAGGAGTGAATGACCCAACAAACTAAAAATCAGGAAAAAGAAATTTCTTTTAATAAATGAGTCTACAAGACACAACATTTAATACACAGTAGTAGGCGCCAACTTACATTGACCATACGGTAGGAATAGCCCACAATTGATTAACTAGGCTCTCCTCTGTGCACATTATCCGGATGATCACAACCATCTATTATGATCTTAGAAAATAGACGGTTGGAAAAAATTAGTGGAACTGTCCATTTCAAAGGCTCTTACTAGAAAACAACAGTCTACCCAACTCATATTTTAGTTAGGTCCACTGCCACAAGCAAAGGCCTTCCCAGTTCACACCACGGTACGTAGAGCAAGGCCCACTTAATAATTTTGATTATGGAATTTGTTTGATGATGATTTGGGTGTCCCATGAAAATCCTCCCATTATCATGTCCGGACTTTAAAACAATTGCAGTACATATAATTGTGGGATTCACTTAATTATAGAGAAATGCCGTCAATGGGCTGAACTGGTGCTGGGCATCTTGATTGGCAGATGAGCCAACTTAGGCCAGAGTTAACACAACAGGTTCCAAGTAGTCCTCTCCTGCACAAATCAACCCCAGTCATAGGCTGGGCTTGACAAACCCAATGGCCTTTTTTTTTTTCTCTCTCCCTTTCTTTCAGTACCCCCATAATCGAACCTACATAAATGGAAAGAGAAAATCCACAAAGTGGGAAGAATAGCCTAGCCAACAAAAGTGGCAAGAGAAACCCACAAAGTGCTTGCAAAAAGAGCTCGGCCTGGGCCTTACACATGGATAGGTTGATGGCTCCCATTTAAGGCAATAGGTGCTGTTATTTTCTCAGAGTGATGGATCCATTGATCTCTTGTGCCTTGATCTCAAAGTGAAATTGCACGCTGTAGGGCTCCTAACTCCCTTATAATATACAGATGATCCCGAGGAATCACGCTTCCTAGACACTTCTCCGCTGACAAACCCACGTCCCCTAACCCTAATAGGAGTTTCTTACACGGGGATAAGATCTGATATGCTAATCTCATATTAGTGCAGATCCTTAGTTATCTACAACAAATCAAATCTTTTATTATAGTGGATTCTTATTCTTTATTGGCAATTGTCATCTACTTTATCTGACGCAAGACCATGGCATGCGGGCCACACAATTTTCTACATAAATAAGTCTAGGCATGGTCATCTTAGGCGGGCTTAATATCAACCTCTTGTACTTATCAAGAGGCTTAAAAAAAAGGGGGGCATTTGGTCAGAGGTCCCTCAAAGTGTGACTTTGTTGCAAAGAGCCACAAAATAAGTCATGGAAACAAAGGTCCTCTAACAAATTCTCATCCCTAATATGTCTAATTTACCTTTTCTTTAAATCATATCCCCATGATTGGTGGGATGTCCCATTAATAATGGTAAACTACCATTTAACTGGCCACGATCAATTGAATCTCATTAATGAGATTTTCAATTAAATTCTAAAAACACACAAATAAACTTCAAAAAATGAAATAATTTCAAAAAAATGCAATAAATTTAAAAAAAAGCAATAAATTTCAAAAGAACGTAGATAAATTTAAAAGGACGCAAATAAATTTTAAAAGATCCAAATAAATTTTAAAAAATATAAATAAATTTCAAAAGATGAAAATCAATTTAAAATATCCAAATAAATTTCAAAATAAAATTAAAAAATATAAATAAATTTAAAAAACTGAAAATACATTTTCCAAATTAAGATAACCCAATTTTCCAAATTAGCAAAAAATCTGGCAAAAACTCAAGTATTTTTGTCAAAAACTTAAGTATTTTTGTCAAAAACTCAGTTAAATTTATTTCAAAAAATACAAATAAATTTCAAAAGACATAAATAAAATTCAAAAACACAAAGAGATCTAAAAAAATACAAATAAGTTTTCCAAAAACACAGAAAGATTCCTTTAAAAACTCAGTTAAAAATTTTAAAATGGAGATAAATTTGTAAGAAACTCACCTATATTCTTCAAAAAATCAAATAAATTTGCCAAAGACTCAGATAGATTTGTTTAGAACTCAGATAAATTTATTCCAGAACTCAGATAAATAGCCAAAAACTCATATAGATTTGTCCAGAACTCAGATAAATTTGTTAAAACTCAGATAAACTTGACAAAAACTTAGATAAATTTCACAAAAACTCAGATAAATTTCATAAAAACTATATAGATTTGTCAAAAAACGGCGGCCCTACTGCTGTTGTGCCACCGCCTGACTCGAGGAAGAAGGAAGGCAGCAGGGCTGCAATCTTCACCTCCGGTTACAGAAAACCAGAGAATAAGGTTCTTCTGGGATCGTCGTCGCCGGACTTACTGCGCGTCGCCTGAGAAGGAGCATTGCCGCACCGCTGCACAGGTCTTCGCCGAAGACGACGGCTGTTGATACTCGTCTCTGGTTCCAGAAACAAGAAAGCGTAGGAAGAAGAAGATCGTTCTGCTTTGTGGTCTGGGTCAGGTCAGGTTCTGCCATAACACCGATTAGATCGAACCCAACCCGGACCTGGAAAGATCCTGGCCTGGCCCAGACCACACAACCCATCGATCTTTTTAATCGAGTTCTGGTTTCTGTAACCAGAAATCGAGAACCAGCAAGCCTGTGCCCAAACTCAAAACCTGTAACTTGAAGAAGAAAAAAAGGGCTCTGGCTAGGTTCTATCCATGTCCGGATTGAAGAAGAAGAAGAGGGAGAATGGAAGATTTAAAATTTAAAATTTTAAAGTTTTATGCCTAATCAGTTGAAAGGGCAAATCAGTCATGAAAATATATGAGGTGGCGTATCTAGGAATCTCTCGCCATGAGGTCGTATCTAAGGATATCTCGCCGAAATATGTCCAAGCTGTATGGATTACAAGCCTTAGAAAAAAAGTTGACGGACTGGAGGCCTTACAAGACCTCTATGAGGGACCTTTCATTAATTTACTCTAAAGAAAATATGTGTCCAAGCCTGATAATGGGCCAGCCCAAAAACTAGCTATTCACCTATCCAGCCTATTGACAGCCCAGAAGTTAGCAATGGAAGAGCAGCAAAAGATGAAGTTAATTTGGGCCTACAAAGGATCTGCTTATCAACATCAACTTGATTGTGACTCTTCTCCCCAATTGTCTTGATGAATCTTCAATTCTTCATGTCTACAATTAAGTCAATTAATGAAGCTTAATTTAGTTCAAAGGTGATCTTAATTAGGGTACTTCATCTATCAACAACAACTTCTTCCAACTTTGTTGAGCATTGCACATCATGTCACTAAATTCACATCTATTTGTGGGCCAACCAAATAATGACAGCTAGAAAAGTTGTGTTCAGTACAATGATTTTGATGCTTCTAAGAAGTAGCCCGCTCCGTGCATGTGGGGTCCATGGTTAGGTAACAGACCAAAGACTTGAAAGATCCTCTAGCTGAAGAAGTGCCCAAAAGACCATCCTGATGGAATATGGATCCTAACCATTCAATTTTTTGAGCTCCCACAAATAGCTAATGCATTTCAACGGATCTATCAGGCATTTTTAATCAATGGCAGGCCCATCAAATCAATGATCTTTATTATTAAACCATGGGCCTCTCCCATACGAAATGGAACCTTTTGGGGACCTTATGGCGGGGGGGGGGGGGGGGGGGGGGGGGGGTTGGTTTGGTTCGTATGTGGAGAAAACCAGTGGAACCTGCAGTGCAAATTTGAGCTTTATAACAGTTTTTCCTTGCATTATATTCTTCATCTTTTCTTCTCATCCAAATTACACCTCTAGGCAAGTTTGTTGTAACATTGATTCGGCGGAAAATAATTCGTCTGTTCAACAGTAATTACGTTTTCATGATTTATTTCAGCGATTTTCTTAGCAGAAAGACATAGGAATGAATTATTAACCCTCTAATCCTTGTGTGTATAAGGATTATGCTCATTAGATTTTCATATATGAAGAGGAATCCCACGTTCCTGTCCCTCACAAAAAAAAAAAAAAAATCAAAATCCTATCTATCAACGGAAATTAGTTTATTTCTGCATTTTAAGGAAAAGAGAATGTGTCGCACTAAATGATTGAAAAGTAAGCAACATATAAAATCAAAATCAAAATAATTTTTCTCTCTACCGTGGATTCCTCACTAATTGCATAGACGTGCCCTAGGTTTGAAACTGCAAAAATACAAAACTAATGAAAAAAATGCCCTTATATTGTAAGTTTTCTCCAACCATGTTTGCTCTTTTCTTTTTCAAGTCAGGGCATGTTGGGTAAACTCCTAACTGATTCTTTGGAATCATTAAACAGGTTTTAATGAACGGTGAAAAGTGACTGGTCAAAGGATGAGGATCCTTAAGGGGACATTAGATTCTTAGAATTTGATTTTAGTTTTTAAATGGTGACAATCCTTTCCCATCAAAGGAGATATATATTTCTAGTCGCTTGTATACCTCAACCTTTGATTCATCACTCTTAACCCTTACTTTGGAAGCCTAATTTGAAAAACAGTGACCCAATTTGAGGAGAAATTAGGTAATGAACCATTATAATGCATTTTGCTGCATCATTTCATATGAGAACTTCTATAATTAAAACCTTTCCTACATTCTCTCGCTAGTCATTTTACCACGAAAGGTCAAGAAATGACTATTTAAGCACCTTAATTTGTTTCATTAGATCCAATCAACTAAAAGATAATGCCATTTTTTAATTGCATTTTAACAATATTATAAAGAGAAAACATTCTACACAAATGTAATCTTGATAGTTCATTATGGGGATTTCAGCTGATCAACCAGGGCCTAACTAAGGTGTTATTTTTGTGACCCGAGTTGGGTCAGGTTGGGTTGGTTGTTCAGGTCATGCCAGGTTTGATATGTGTTAAAGATTTCACTCCCTTCACCCAACCAACCATTCCCATTTAGGATTTTGATCAAGTGGGATCATGCCATGCCCAATCCAAGCTAAACCCCTAATTTCATAGCCAAACCATCATCAATATATCAAGGGACACTTGTCAAGGTGTCATCCTGATGTGTGGACCCCTCATGGCCTAGGAAGGTTCTAGATTGTTACACATGGCATTGATAGACTTGCAGAAGCCAATTCAATGGCAGCATGCAATTGAACTTCATGTGAAAAAATCAAAACAAATGTTGTGGGTCCAATCAGGGATTTGAAATGTGGATTGGTCCAACATAGCATGCATTTAAAAAAAATCAAAGACTTTTCTGGCCAAAAGGTGAAAGTCTTGCAAACCTTAGCCAAAGAAAGAAGTGAAATGGACGGACCCAGCATCTCTCCATCCCACATCAAGGAGCTATTTATTTTGAGAATATGTAAAATGTGCAAGAAGCTGAGAAAGGAAATGATACCCCATCTCTTTTAGCTGACAAGGGGCCTTTTCCTTGAGAAAAATGAGCTCAAGAGAAGAGATTCTCGTTATGGGTTTTGAATTTTGATGATGATGGTATATCTTCCTGGGAAGAAAATGATCTTTCTCTTTCAAGATTCTTCTTTTCTCTACCGGTCCATGATTCTACGACTTGCAAGTTGCAAATCATGTGAATTTATTCTGCCCATTCAATCTGAATTTATTCTACCCATTCACATAGTAGATGCTTGAAGATGGTGGTGTCAAGTTGAAATGTGGGTCCATCATGGATGGAGCATGTCCCAACAGTCACTCTTTGAATTATCAGAAGAAGGGAGAGTTTTGCGATTCAATTTTCATCTTTTTTTTTTTGTCATATCTCTTTTTCATTATTCATTTGAGAGAGAATTTCAAAATGAGGCTTAAGTTTCTGACAAATTCTGAAATAGGACAAAATTGGAACTATATTTCAAAATGTGCCCAAAGTTTTTCAAATACATTTCAATCCAGGACATCCGACCAAATTGGGCGCCGGTTAGCCAATTACCTCCTTTTTTTCAGAAACCCGAAAATTCCTTAGGGCTTTTGGTCATCTCCCCTCTTTCAATGTCTCCTTGCTTCATCCTTCTTCCACAACTTCTCTCGTTCATCCATGGCAAGCACCGGTGACTATAAGAGATCTGCTGCCATTTCCATCTTTCCTTTCTTCCTTCCTTTCCTCTTCCTTATTTCCTCTTTCCCACCCATGCCAAACAAATTAAAATCCAACGAACAAAAAGCATATGTATTGTTTGTAGCCCCCATATCGGTGACTAATATTTATGTGCATGTCACTCGCAAGCATGTTGCTGTTGGCTTTTTTAATTGGTCATTGATGATATGTAGATTGTAATGGAATTAATGTTTGTAATTGATCGTCCATGTTTTCCCTCTAAAATGAAGGAGCTCACGTTTACAACTTGATTAAAGGAAACTCCAAGACCCCAAACCTAATCACACTATTTAGATGCTTATTCAAGGTGTTTAATGGTTAATTAATTAGGTCTTACCATTTGAGTAATGTTCGAATTGGTTTAACTGTGTTTCGATCACATTCCGACCAGTGTCAAAGGTATTTTAGATATTTCAGGAAAATACTGAGTTAGGTTTGTTAGATAGTTAGAATTATGCCGAACAACTTTTGTGTTCAACTCGTGGCCATTTGATGTCTGGAAACCCTTCATTTCACGACTTTTTTGTCTGATTAGGGACATAGTAATCATTTCTGTGAAAGTTGAGTTTTCCCTAGAAGTCTCCAAGATTTGTGCTTTCTGGCTTGTTAGAAAGCTAATATAATTTGGAGAAATTTTCGTGAAGACTTCGTAACCTTTCGATGTCCGGAAGACCTTCATTTAGGCTAAATCAATCGTGTCCTCAAGACATATGACAAACTTGTAATTTTGTCAAATAACATTTATGCAAATGAAGAAAACAATACCCAACTCGGTTTCACTCTCACTCATGTCTCCGCTCAACGTTCCATCCATTCCTCTTGTCGGAGCTCATCTCCATTCGCCGCACGAATCGAAATTCCGTTCAAATAGAAGTGTTCTCCTCCTCGCGCTTGTCTACGCCCATTTTTATAGATTCCCATGTTGGACTACCCCCTCTCACGACGAACTCCTTGATTTCAGAGTACTTCGAGGTAACATATTACTTTCAATTTTTAGTATGTTGTAGAGGGTAGGGTATTAGATGTGTACCTTAATTCTTGTGGCCAAATCATAATCCATCACCTTTCCAATTTTTGGACATTTTATAGGGTGATCGACTGTTTGGTATTATTGTGTATGAGTTCTATTTTGATTTGAGGTCTTTCCCAACTCTATCTAGAAGTCTTGGAAGACCAAATTCAAATTTGATCACTAGTTTGCAAATTCATTAATTCACATTTTCTTTTCAATGTGTTAAGCTTAGAAAATCATATTTCTAGCTCATGGTTTGATTAGCTTTTAATTTTTTTTTGTTATTGATTAAGGGTTTAAATTGATGCACAAATCACCCCTACCAATTTCCCAAAAGATGGGCTACGGAAAGAGGAGAAAAACTCCAAAAACTCTCTTCTAGCATTGAACCGCCGACTGCTTTTTATAGCCTCATGGCGAGCCAAAAGCACACTTATGGCTGCTGAAGAGGTGGACCGTAGTGCAGTCGACAGTTCACCCTGAATGCAATCGGCAGTCCAACAGGTGGCCGTTTGGCTTGTTGAATCACATTAATTAATGCAAGTGCACGACTGACTTTTTGAGACAATAGCAAATACGGGTCGAACCCATGGTGAGCGGATTAAGAAAATCTTCAAATTAAAAAAACTGTTTTTTTAGATGATGAAGTAGGAATTATGATGAGTAAATCAGAAATAAAGGCAAGCAATTAAAAAGATAAAACTACAAGTTTAATGATATTGATCAAGGCATAGGAATCCACTAAGCAATCAGCATTCTTATTAATTAAGAAGAATCCATCTTGTCCAATAGTGGCGGACCCAGGATTTTCGCTTGGGTGAGGCTGATAATGGTCAATTGAAAATATCAATAATTTTTTACTAGATTTTTTTTTCACATCAACAATAGAAAAGGAGAAAAAAGTATTGCATTGAAATAGATTAGCAGTTGTTGATCTTTTATATATATATATATATATATATATTTTCCATATCTAATTTAAAAATAAAGTCAATTACGTCAAAATCATATCCGACTACCAATAACCTTCTTTTATAGAATAGGTTAAAGACATGATTTTTAACAAGTTTTTCTTTTTATGGGGGATCCTACTACTAACACCAAATTCATAAATAAGCATTTTCAACTACTCAAGAAATTAGCCCATCAATTAGCAACCATACTACAACAATACTAAAAAAAACTTCAGAATACCCCAAAAAAGTAGTAATCATTATATTGTAAAAATTAGTATCCTTTTAGTCTTTATATTTTCCTTAAGCTCCTAATAGATCTTGTATCATATGAAACCACCTATATTTGCAAACGAACATTATTAGAATAATAATAAACAACATATAATGGCCCAAGAAAAATTTTTGAAAATGAGAAATTGGGGAATTAGGGATTATGAATTAGGGGACTCTACGGGATTAAGGCTTAAGAATACAAGGAAGCTAGGGAATTAGGGCTTAGGGTTTGCATATAAGATCTCGTGATTTAGGGCTTAGAATTTCAATTAGGATTTAGGAATTTAGGTTTGGAATTAGAATTTAGAGATTATGAGTTCGGATTTAGCCCTAATTTCTCAAATTCCATTAATTCTAATCTAGAGTTCTATTAGTGTTATTTGGAGTGAAAGAGAAGCTAAGCCTTACTAGACACCTTTTTTCCTTGCCTTTGTCTTAAGCAAATGAAGGTGAAACGTTGATATCTCTCTCATCTCTACAAAGACACCCATCGCTCATATAAGGCAAGCGAGAAAAACCACCCATAATTGTTCTTTCAACCCCTTCTCCTGCGCTTCTGCAGACTCCAAGCTCCACCATAGCTTCCCTCAATAGCTTCTACAATGCTAGATAATTTGGAGATGACCCAAATGATAAAACCAATAAAAAGAAAGACAACATCTAAGAAAACAAGGTCAAGATCACATAAAAGGCAGAAAATAGCAGACAAGGGTCTTCGTCTTCCTCCAATCATATAATAGAGACGAATTGCGTGGTCTTACTCCCCCGTAGAGATTGAAGGAAAAGAGCTTTTTTTTTTCTTTGAGTTCCTTGCACCAACGAAGAGCAGAAAAGAGTCGACTAGGTGAGGCGATTCTTTTAACTTACATGGGGCATGGGCCAAGGCCCATTCAAATCTTTGGTGATTTTTGGATTTGACCTGGGACAACCGCCACAGATCAAATTAGCATAGGTCCGCCCCTGTTGTCCAATTATTTGCTTCAGATCAAGACCAAATCAATGCTTCTTGATCTAAATTATTTATTTTTAGGAGTCCTTTTTCTCTTTTCTAGAGAAATCAATTAAAAAAACATCCAAAGGCCAAGATCTCCTTCCCTTCATAAAATTATCAAAACCATTTAAGCATCACCCATCAAACATAAACATAATCCATCAAAGAAATCACAGTTCTAAACGTGGCCTATCAAACGTAAGCATGAATGATAAAAAAATAAGATGTTAGTTTTGAGAACTATGCATTGAGGGCACCTACTGGTATGAAGACAAGCCTATTAATCAGTAAATATTAGTAATATAAAACAAAAGGAGAAAACTTAATTAAAAAGAGAGATATACTTAGCTTCATCCATAGCCTCAATCACATGTTTACCCAGCCATTGCACAGAAGAATAATTGATATTTCATTAATATGTTTGTAGGTGCAGAAAATAATGACCCACAATAAGGAGGTGCCTTAGAGGACTTATCCGATGATGATGATGACTGGGAATGACTGGGTGCCTTCCGAAAGCCTGAAAGGGAAGAGCAAACGGTCAGAGGACCCTGGCCTGGGTGGCGCAAGGCTCTCCGATGCCAAAGTCAGTGAGGGGACCGGAACAATGGAAGGAGAGGAAGAAGAGAGACAGAGTAACGGCTCTGTGTATGAAATTGTGCGTACATTTGATGGTGGTTTGAGCCTCTATTTATAGAGTTTGGAACGTATCTTTGGGAGATATCGTGGTGTGGGTCCCGTGATTCGACTGGGAAGTCACGATCAGCCCACATTGCATTAATTGCGGTCCAATCCAGCCCACTCTGCATTAAATGCGCGTCGCATTTAACGCGCGTCTTGTTGGGCCAGATCGTGTTGGACGCCTTTGGCGGTAGGGGATCGTGGGATTTGCCCTCGGGCCTTGCCCTGATGTGGCCTTAGCCGCTGGATGCCGCCCTGTCAGGGATCTGGCGAAGATTGTGGGCGGCTGGATGTCGTGTCTGTCCCACTAGCTCGTGCCCCTATCCCTCCACGTGCCTGGTGACGTGGGGGAAGAGGGGCGCATGTGGAGACTCTTTCTTGGTTCGGCTTCCATCCCGGCTTCTTCAGCCGAGGTGGAGCTTTCTGCTGAGATGGCACCCGGGGTGGCTCAGCCGAGGTGGAGCTCCCCGCCGAGATGGCGCCAGGGGTGGACCAGTTCGGCGCTAGTGGCCCGGAGATGCTTGACTTCGGCCGAGGCCTCTGTCCTGGTAGCCGGGGTGAGATTGGTGCCACGTGGATGGCACGTGAGAATGCTTAGCCTCATCTGATGGCTGTGATTAGCTTAATCCTGTGGCTCTGGAAATCTCCCCACACAATTGCCCCGTAGCTTTTGACCTCTTAAGCGTACTAGCCTTTAGAGGTTGAAAGCTAGAAGAATCCGTCTGGGGATGCGGCGATCATTGCCTGGTGTCGCTCCAACTGTCCTGAAGCAATAAACGCTCTGTCCTGTCTGTACTGGGAAGCGAGTCGACGGCTACACGCGTCGCCTCTTCACTGATTGCGGTGTCTTTTTGATGGAACGGGCGCGGATCGCGAAGTCCGTCCTTTCGAATTTCGAAAGCAGCGTGCGCCGAGGGTTTCTTCTCCATAAAAAGGGTCGTCTTCTTCCCTTCTTGTTTCTGATTTCTTTTCGCCTTTGCCTTCTTCTCCGATTTCTGCTCCTGCTCCTGCTCCAGCTTCTGCTCCTGCTCCTGCTCCGAGTGCGGGAGTGCGGCGACGCTCGCCGGAGCGCCCAAGGGAGGGGTCCCCGCCTAGAAAGAAGTCCAAGGCCGGGGAGAAGGACTCGGGGGCTGAACAGCCTCCGAAGAATAAGGCCCCTGCGCGGGCCACCGAAGCCAAGGCTCCTATTGAGAAGACCGCGCAGGTCAGCAAGCCGACCGGTGGAGCGACCCGCGAGCTGACGATCTCGGTGGGGCAAGGGTCTGGATCGGCCTCCGGACCCCGGAGTGCCCCAGCGCCATGGAGGCCGAGGATGGAGACTCAGCCCGGTAAGCCTCTGAACGTCGAGGACCGGCTGTTGGGGAATGCCGAGGTGATCGGAGCTCTCGCCAAGGTCTGTGCTCTGCCAAGAGACATGGAGACGCACGAGAGGTTCGATGATGAGAGCCTGATGGTCTCGGCGATCCAGGCTAATCTTCTGGTAAGTGTTTGCAACGCTTTTCTTCATTCTTCAAGTGTCATGGTCGAACCTGACCCTCTGTTTCCATTTGCAGAACGTGCAGAGGCTCCTGACCGTGGTGGGAAGGAGCGATAAGAACGCGACGCGGGTCACTCAGCTGGAGTCTGAGAGGGACAAGCTGAAGAGGGAGCTGGAAGAGTTGCGGAAAGGAATGGAGGGGATGAAGAAGGCCAGCGCTGAAGAGGCTGCTCGGCTGGCATCGGCTCTGGCTGATGTCGCCGAACTTACGTCGAAGGCCAATCATCTGAAAGGCGAGGTCTGGGCGAGGAACAAGAAGACCGCCAAACTGGAGTCTGAGCTGGCCAGATTGAAGGCTGAATCTACTGCTGAGGGGACGAGGCTGCGTGGGGAAGTGCTGGCTGAAGTCCGCCGAAACGGCAAGGTTGAAGACGGCGAACGCCGAGCTGGAGAAGGAAAAGGCCTCTCTTCAGGCCGAGGCCCAGTCCGCCTTCCAGGATGGGGTGGATCGAGCCACTGAGCTGTACGAGAAGCAGGTGGAGGAGATCACCGCCATCCTGTTCGAGGAAGGATGCCTGGCCGCACTGAGACGTGCGGGGGTCCCTGAAGACCACCCTGTCTATCGGGACCTGCCGAAGTACTCGGACTCGGCTCCTGAGCCGAGCTCCGCTCCTGCAGCCGAAAGTGCCCCAGTTGGAGCTCCTGCAGTGGTTCCTGCTCCGGAAGATGCTCCAGCTGCCCCGGTCTTGAGCGGTGCCCCGGTTGCCAGTGATGCTTCTGCCGTGCCTCAGGGTGAGGCCTCTTCTGCCCCTGGAGCAAATGAGGCTCTGGTCGAAGAATCTCCTGCCAGCGACGCTCCCAGCAAGGTCGCGGTTTCGGCCGAATCCACTGGTCCAGCAGATTCGGTGATCGACCTAGTGGAGTCACCGAAGCCACAGTAGCCGGGCTCCTCTTTATTTGTCTTTCTGTATGTAAGGTTTTTGCTTCATTTTCTGTTTTCAGAGGACTGCGATCCTCCTTTTTGTACTTTGCTTTCTGTTCTGTAACTTTGTAACGAAGCTGTTTACAATGAATAAAAAGTTGTTCTGTGATCACCCAAACTGTGTACAATGCTTTTGAGTTCTTTCTTACTTTCCTTGCACTGTTATGGAACACTTGTGTTTTTGTGCTGCTTTTCTGTGTTTGAGTGATGGCACAGCTCTTTTCTTTTTTGAAGACTGACTTTGGCCGAAATGGCTGGCTTTGGCCGAAATGGCTGGCCTTGCGCCGAGTTGGATCCATATTTTGGCCGAATTGCCTTGCGCCGGGGTAGATCCATCGTTCCGCTGGACTCGGCGAGGCGAGAGTGAGTGCGGCTATGGCCTTCTGAGGGGTGTATGAACCCGGATTTCAGGAATCTGACCTTGGCCGAAATGGCTGACCTTGGCCGAACTGCCTTGCGCCAAGGTGTGAGGGGTTTATGAACCCGGACTTTAGGAAACGGCTGAGTGTAGGGACTCCAGACCATTCTCAGGGCGGTAGACCATTGTAGAGTGGGATGAAACCCTGATTTTAGGAATTCGGCCGAGTGTCCGAACTCGAGGCCTTTTCCAGGCTTGTTAACCCTTGAGTGTGTTCCAACACGGGGACTTTAGGAAAGGCTGAGTGTAGGAACTCCAGGCCATTTCCAGGGCGTATGTACCCAAAGTGTGTCCAAGACACGGGGGCTTTTAGGAAAGGCTGAGTGTAGGAACTCCAGGCCATTTCCAGGGAGTATGTACCCGAAGTGTCTCCAAGACACGGGGGCTTTAGGAAAGGCTGAGTGTAGGAACTCCATGCCATTTCCAGGGCGTAGAGCCTTGATTGTGTTCAAAACACGGGGCTTTAGGAAAGGCTGAGTGTAAGAACTCCAGGCCATTTCCAGGGCGTAGAGCCTTGATTGTGTTCAAAACACGGGGCTTTAGGAAAGGCTGAGTGTAAGAACTCCAGGCCATTTCCAGGGCGTAGAGCCTTGATTGTGTTCAAAACACGGGGCTTTAGGAAAGGCTGAGTG